>CM040404.1:7890952-7933452 GCA_022702515.1 Ilyophis sp. 1 JC-2022 | reverse complement strand
AAACGCTTTTTGAAAAATCTCAAACCACTCAACAACGTTAGTACTTTGACCCAACCTTGAATGCAACTAGTTTTAATTAAAATAAGTTATTAGTTTGTTAATAGAATAAAATCTGTTTTCTATTGACAATGCTTAGACTCCTGCCTACTGTAAATTCAGATAACACACCAGTACTATCCGTTCAGTTGAACCCAACCTTAAATTGAACGAGATATATTTAAGGTACATGATCACGTTTTGATTCCTTGGTTTGCAGAGATTCCCATGATCTGATGTAGTGCTCGAATGAAACTGTGTTTGGGGTACGGTTTCTATTAGTTTCATCAGACAGCACATGTTTAGCATGAAACATTGCAAACTACAGCGCTTGCATTTCAATGATGGTGAATTTCACATGGGTAACATTGTCTTTGCCAAGGAATCTTCTGGGAAATGTTTTATAATGTACTCTTTTCCAAACCCAGATAAAATTTATTTTCACAAATTACTTGTATTTTCTCCTCTTTCTGGGGCAAACTTGTACTGAGCCTCACTTTTACACCAACTGAGAGTTTAATTTAATTGTATTAAAAAGGGAGAAAAATATGAAACACTCGACATTATATTAAAACATAATTAGCCATTTATTTTTTAATTACTTGCATGACTTCATGCATTAACATTGGCATTGACCTAGCATAATAGAAAAAGAAAAAAATCCCAATTCTGTTATGAATATTGTTAAGTATTCACCACGCATGTAATGTGCGTATTAGTACAATTATACAGTAAAGAGAAGCATTGGCTTTTTTCCTTGGGAAAAAACTGCCTGCTGCAAGCACAACAACACCACTTGCAAATAGCACCTCATTTATAAAAATGCTCTTGGATTTAAACTTAAAGGTAATTTTAAGATCATGTTGTACTTGATCTATAAAAATAACTCAAACAAAAAAAAATTACTTATGCTGGTGTAAAGTGGTGTACCTGTGTCTTGCGCACCCATTATATATAAATCTCAAACCAACATACTTTAGCCTGAAATTACTCTGTTTCTGTAAATGCGGCCAATAACAGCCATTTTCTTCCCAATAAGGTTGCATTTCAACATGATACTTTTCATGTCTAAAATTTATTAGAAATTAAAGGTTAATCTTAAAGCCTGAATGTAGGCCACTCCCTGGGATTTCTGCACAGCACTCTACATAAAATGCAGTACCTCCACATAACCGTTAGGTTATTAACTTACTAGTATAAACGTTATGTAGAGATACAAGCATCTCTATGTCAAAGCAGGATTTTATAAATAACTGCTTAGTCATGTTTTTTTTTTTTACATAAGTCAACTGTTTAAAATACAATTTGATCGTAAGACCATTTTATAAATGAGGCCCAAGGTTTTCAATTATGAGTTAGCCTTAAGACTTAGCTACTGAGTTAGCCATAAGTCTTAGCTACTGAGTTAGCCATAAGTCTTAGCTACTGAGTTAGCCTTAAGTCTTAGCTACTGAGTTAGCCTTAAGACTTAGCTACTGAGTTAGCCTTAAGACTTAGCTACTGAGTTAGCCATAAGTGTTAGCTACTGAGTTAGCCATAAGTCTTAGCCATAACTTACTGGGTGAACTAGACATGTTTATGGATAGCTGTAACTTCATGATAGAACCGTGGAGGTCCGTTGGTTATGCACGTATTGTCTCTTTCGGTAAAAGCGTCTGCCAAATGAACATAATGTAACGTCATGCACAGCACAGGGGGCCGTCCACACTTAGCATCAGCGTTCAGAAAAGACAGAGTGCCACGGCTGCTGAGCAGATGCACAGTTTATTTTAAGCAGCGGCTCTTCAGTTGCATTAGGCGTCTCATTCTGTACTAAAAACGCTGCATGGAACAGTGCTTTGGGTGTTTTTAGCCTAAATGAAGGGGCCAGTAGAAATTTGTGACGCAAACAAAGTGTGCAGAGCAAGTTCTGTCAGGAAACTCCTGCTGCAGCCAATCATCAGTCGGCTAGCAACCACATGTCTCATACTCAACCAATCACATGCGCACACCTCTAATGAAGTGCCCCTCCCTCCCTGTGCTGCCCTTTGTGTGCTTTGATACTAAATTCACCATCACCCTCCACCACCACATCTTCCTCCTGCTGTTTGGATCTGTTTTCGTATGGGAGGGGGGGGGTTCTGATCACCTCCTGTTTAGTGGGGAGATGCCCGTGGTCCAGAGTAGTACATAAAGCAGATCCATTCAGCGCCAAACCAAAATAATTCTACAGCACATTAATTAAAACATGTAATTTAAATATGTGACTTGTACTGACAGGAATAAGACTAAAATGCACATATGGCCCCCAGAGCATTACAATATTGGAGATCAATTTTCTTTTTTTTGTTTCTTACATTCAGTAAATACTGTGTGTAGCTTGTACATATTATCAGACACACACTTGACACATTATATGTGTATATGTGCACTCTTGTGTATGTAACCCAGCTTTTATAACCAGGTTTTTGTTCCAACCAAGCAGTAACACACCTGATTCTACAAATCAAGGTCCTTAGCAAATACTCGATTGGTTGATTAGTAGAATCAGATGCATAAATGCTTGTTTGGAGCAAAATCCTGCACCCACACCAGTCTTTTCTGGAAAAAATTGAGAACCCCTTATTTTGGTTATTGTTTTTTGCATTGACAGCCATGGCCACTGATATGACAGTGTATCCGAATGGATTTTAAGTGATTCAGCTGTTGAGGCAGATATGTGGTTAACTGTTTGTGAATTGTCCTCAGCGATATGTGTACTTAAAACCCCGCTGGTGCACAGAATAACACATAAACAAACATTGTAATCACCGCCCACTTAAACTGCTAAGCTCCATCAAAATGATGCCTATTTAATTGATAGCACCTGCACTCTATATCAAATGCTTTTCAATTGAGAGAAAAATTTCTGCCAATTCTTTCAGCCTTTCTTAATCCTAATTGACTGTTGGCGTTTTTAAATGTGTATGACCTAGATCATGTGTTTCAAAAAAGTATATATACGAAAAGGGCGTAAAAAGGTACAAATACTTGTCACTGGGGTGGTATCCTTGCTATTGATACATAATATTTTACCCCTAGCCAGCAACAAATAATTAATTCATACATTTTTTACTTATTAGTACCCAAATATAAGAAGAAAAATGTACATCCAGATGTACCTTTATTTCTGAGAGTACGCCTTTCACCTTGATAATTGAGTTGTTTTGTGTCATAACAATGTCACAAGAGTTTGGGGAGCGTTTAGAGACTTCATGGAAGAAAAGGGTCTCAAAGGGGTCTCAAAACCATTTACTCATAATGCCTCAGCCAACAGATAGAATATCTTAAATATGTGAAACACTATAATGATGGAGCAATTGTGTAATCCAAAAATGGATGCATGGTCTGTATTATATTAATACTGTGTCTGTTGGCTCCATTCTCACAGAAAATGCATTCTATTTTATATATTTTTAAAAAGAACACCTATTTAATTTAAAAAGTGGTGCTGATTTGCTTTCCGGAGATGAGCAGGTTTTTATGCAAAAACTATTGGCCAAGAGATGGCGGTTGATCAGTAAAACAACCTAAAAATCAAGCCAAGCCAGGCAGCCATTTTAATCAGACATACTGTGATTACTTCCATTACACTGAGGAGGAGGATTAAATAAACCTGCTCCAATTTTCATTACATTTTCTTGTTTCTAATCCAAGAGGGCTAATTAAAAAAGTTAATTTATGATGGAACTAGACTAACAGTAGCTACATTGCATAAAAATATAATTTTCCAAAAGTAAAATTTTTGGAGTCCGCTGTAGGAGTTCAAATCAGGAGTGAATCAGTGCATTTTCAGTTAAACTTCTGATAAGATGATTTTGCTGCTTAATGCAAACTTCAGAAAATGTAAACTCCTATCAGTAAAATACCTTCCAATTACCAGCTATGCTCCATTAAATAGTTTCTATTTAAACAGTGGCCTGTAAAAAAACATAATTTTCCTCAATGTGTATCCTGTGTGGAATAATACACAAAGTGAGCTGATAATGAAGCTAGATACACTCATATCACTTACTGTAAATCTAAACAACAAACAAAGGAATGTAATTGTTTTAAATGATAAGATTCCAGGTTTGTGTGAGTTTTAAACGCTTTTTTTTTTTTGTATTCTTATGAATTGCTGCTCAGTTTAATTTGAGTTTTAATCTTTTTTAATTTTAAGTTTAATTTTATTCAATTGGTGCTGCTGCAATCTTGGCAAGGTCTCTCTTGAAAAAGAGATTGTATCTCAATGGGACTGCCTGATTATATAAATGACACTTAAATGAACAGTCTCATATTTTAATCCAACTGAAGATGTAAGATTTAGAAAAATGCCCAGGGAGAGCACAATCTGATTTTATACTAAACTAAACTAAACTAAACGTAATTGGAGTATTAGACCCATGCAATTTAAAGAGTATAAGAGCATACGAGTATTGCAAAACACAATAACACAAGCTAAAACAAGCAATACACTGGAGTGTATAAAAGGAATAAAAAATATATATTTAAAGGTATTGTTATTTATAGATTTTTATACCTTGAGGAACATCGTTTGCCCCAAAAAAGTGTTTGCCCCTTTCATAGTGTATTTTTGTAGATATAATCAGTCCATCAAAAAGTAATTCAGTATTCAAGGCCTCATTTCCAAATGGGAGTCTATCGATGAGGAAGATGGGGTTCTATTTAAAATACATTTCCATGTACAATAACAAAGAACACCATCGTTTATTAAAATGAGCAATATAGAGGGTCTGTGTGTGATTACAACCATAATCATAAGTTGCTACCAAGTTCATATTTATACATTCAATTGCAAAATAAGATTGATGTCTTAGGGTGAAGTATCCCATTCTGATTTCTTCTTCAGGTAACCACAGCAACCTAAATAAAATAACAACAACATCAACGAAAACAATAATATTTATTTTATAAAAACACAAAAAAAAAGTGCTTGACACAAAAATACAAAAAAAAAAAGTTTAATAATAATCACAAATGAAACCAAAAATAAAATAAAATAAAAGAAAGCAAAAATGCTAAACAATAGGACACATTAAAACATATCACAAAGCAAAGCTTTTTTATAATCAAAAACTAATTTAGTGATAATATAATCTGAGCAAGAAAACTTTAAAAATACAATGAATGAAAAAAAAAGCTTATTTTTTTTGTGACATTTGCACCAGTCAGAACGAGGGTTTGGTGCAAATGTCAAACCCAGAATGAATAAGCAAAAAGTCCCTTTCTTAACTCCGGCCGCTGGTATCAAAGGAGAAGCCTGCAGAAGTGTAATCCATCAAATATAACACATAAAAACACAAACAATCCAATTTAAAATTCACCTGTACTCATACAGGCAATCACTGTATACCCAAGATACAGTGGCAGTGCGTGTATCCAAAATGAATAAAAACAAATATCGTTTTACAGAAAACAAGCCCGTTCTCGGTCCTAGTTCGGGCCATCAGGAGATGTTTATTTAGACTGTGAATCCGTTTATCTTAAGTCCCCTCTCGAACTGTAGTCAGCATTCACAGAGACCAACAAAAGAAACACAATTCCACAGCCATGTGTTCTTGTGCATAACGTTTGAAGCAGTCGTCTATGCAATTGTGTCTTTTAGGGGTTTCAGTTCAATGATTCATGTACATACATGTACACTTTTACAGTTAGCAAGACACTCTTATCCAGAATGAATTGCGTAAGCGCATACACAATGCAATGCCCAGTGTTAATTCACCTCTAACACTTTGAGTTCTAAAGGGACCACATGTATGCTGTAAAAGTTGAACATTTTACTGTTTACATACAAGTTTAGGAAACAAACAGTGCTATGTATTTAGGTTCCCAACCAATAGTAGCAGTCAATCCAAAAATATTACAATATAAACTTAAATACCATAGTAGTTGCAAAAGGCAAAACAGAAAATTTTGTACTATTAGGAATAACATGAGTTGAAGGATTTAGTTGTAGATTTAGCATAGTACAGCTCGTAAACACATGGGAAATGCTCTGCATTATAGATGAGCCAAGGTACAGTGTAAACAGGCACGTTTTCAGTCTATGGCAGAAGATGGACAATGCCTCTACTGTCCGGATTGTAGTGGGGAGATCATTCCACCACTGAGGGGGCCTGAAAAGAGGGGTTATCGAGAGGGGGGCTTCTTTAGGGGGGCGGACAATGAGGTACCCAGGGAAGCAGAGCATAGTGGCTTGGCAAGAGTTTAATGTTTGATTATAGATTGCAGGTAAGAAGCTCCTGTTCCTCTTTCTGCACCACAGGTTAGGAATAGAGAGTGTGTTTTACTCGAGCCACAATCGGTAGCCAGTAGAGGGAGATGAGAGGTGTGACCTGAATGTTTTTTTTGGCTGATACTGCCTATTTACTTTTGCTGAAGAGCAGTTCAGCTTTGCAGCGGCGAAGGACGCTAGAGGGCATGAACCCCCTCGGGGCTACACACACTGAGAGGCTTAAGTTCGATAGAGGCACTGGTATCATGGTTTTCAAAAGGACTTTTTTCGGAGGCAATTGGAGCAGTAAAAACAGGGTACATAGTCTGGCGGAGGTAGTTCCAGTACTTGTACCTGGACTTTTATTCTGCATCCTGTGCATACAAGAGTGGAGAGTGGAAATGCCAGCACAATGTAAACATAAGTCCCTCTATGCATTACCTGATTTAGCTGTAAGAAACAACAGTGCCAGAGCAGAATAGGAGCCCTTTCAACTTAGCTGCTACATCGGTTGCTAGTGTTCGCTGAGGTTTGAGAACGATAGTCGACATCAAAACATAACAAAAATATCATCACTACACACGACTATACAGTGTATCATTTATTTTCCCAGACTGAATTTGGATGTCACATCATAGAATTGTCGGTTATCGTTTGAATGATCCGAGGCAGACTTTCTAAAGTAATAAGAAAAGTGAAAAAACTATTTTAGAGAGACCAATTTTCCAAGACTATGGGAAGAAGGCCATGATGCAGCCACCCTATTAACTGCCACTAACTACTTCCTACAAAAACAATGGATGAGCCATGAGACATGGTCAAAGTCATGAGGTCACATGCAACAGTATGTAAATATGTATGTGGGTAATCAGATAAATGAACTACAAATGTGGAGGCAGAAACTACAATGTGATCATGAAGAAAACAAGGCCCCTTAATATTTGTCTGTCACACCACCCGGTCGACAATTTTCACAAGAATGGAAGTACACACCAGTAGCATCAAAATTCAAAAACAAAGATGTTTCTTTGCTCTTTTACCTAGAATATTCATGGCAAAAAAGCAAGCATATCTGCCTGAATTTCAATGGACCACAATCCCCATAATCCCCAGTCAGGTTTAGTACATTTATTCCCAGTTAGGCATATGCACATTAAGGATGTAATGTATATATGAAAGGCTAAAAGCAAACAGCACTGCTATCTCCAGGAAACACTTCTTAAGTCTGAATTTCACCCATTAAAGCTGGCTAGTAATTCCCCAAGCGTGTGTTTCACAAAAATGTACTTCCTGTCTTGTTCTTGCAATCTGTTTGCAAATATCTGCCTCAGCCGTTTCAGACAAGGCTGCTGCTAGCGAGAATCAGAGAAGAAAATATACGTCTTTTTCCCCCCCGTGTGACGGGGCTACGGATACAGTCGGCGTTAACTTCCTTAATACAACTGGAAAAAAAACAGCTTGGAAAAAGTTTGCCAGCTTGGAACATAAATGGGGCTTTGGAAAAACACGTCAAACAATTTAACACAACCTCGCGTATTGTGTGGGACAGCCGAGAGCCGCCATGGACGGTTTCTTCCCACGTCAGGGGCCCAGTTTCCTTCCTCATATCTGGTCCCCTTCAGAGAAATACCCAGAAAAACCAGAACAGTGAACACCCTTGACCAGCTGCCAACAGCAAGACACAGTAAGCAACGACAGAGCATGTACATGTGGGCGAGGTAAAAAAGAAAAAAAAAGAAAAAGAATTAACTAATAATAAATAAATAAACTGATCATTTTCATGCACTTTGTGCCTCAGGACCCAGTGAGAAATAGGCTGTATTCATGTATGGCATGTCTGCTAAAAATAAATAAAACTTCCAAGTCCCCATCATGTAGGATTAGAAGGATTACGATTGTTAGATCAGAAAGACTAAATATTATTTTAATAGCTGGTATTTGAAGTCACTTTGCAGTCTTCCGTACAGCTGGAGGTGTGCAGGAGAGTCATGGGTGGGCTATTTAAGTCTTATCATCAATCAAATTCAGAAAACAATTTACTTCTTGTCGATACAGGAAGACAGCTGGGTAACTCCAGGCGTCTGATGGACACGATTTTAGAAATGCAAAGAAAGAAACGTGGAAACTTTACCTCGAGGAATAGTGGCATCATCATGGCAAATCACTTCAATTAACACTCCTCTATCAGGCGCCTTGCTTGTGTCTGTGTGACGTTTCATGGATGATTTCAGGAGTTTAATTATTTTTGTTTGTATGTGTACATAAAAAAAATTTGTCTATTGAGAAAAAGAAAAATGCACGGGACATTTATCACAATAGCATAATTACAATATGGGTTTGCTGCTGTTTCAAGCTGACACTGAACACATTTTTAATATTATCATGCAATTTATGAAGGTTATTCATTAATCGTTGTTTCTTACACCAGTAATTAAAACAAAATAACATCCCACAGGTGATTTTATACCCCCCTCTCTCCCTCCCTCTCCCCCTGCCCCTCAAAAACTTGGAATTTCCCCCCCCCCCCCCCCACCCATCCCTCAAACACTTTGACAGTTTTAAGAAGAACCAAACTGAAACGGGAGTGAACGAAATGAATGTCTGGGAGCCTGTTGTGAAAGATGATGTTATTTTATCTGAAAAAGATTCATCCACAATCATTATCTATTACCGGTTAGGGGAGCACAGTCTTAATTGAAAAATGTCACGCTGGCTGCCCAGGCAGTGTCCCCTTGCTGTATGAAAACTGAAAATACAACACTGATTCAAATTCAAAATAAGAGCGTGGAGAGACATGCACAAAACCATCTGGAGACGCAGATATTTCCCTTTTTTTTTAATACATACATATCAACATTAGGTGCAGCTAGTTTATCTTTATGCAATTTTAAAACATAAAACAGGTTAAATGGTGATATATTTACATTTCACAATGTAAGCAATGAGACGGACTTTTACTTTGGAGACCCACTGTATGACTAATTGAACTACTATGTTTCCATGCCAACAATGTTTATGCCTGTAGGACCGTACAGAATATAATTACTTGAATGTGAAAACCCACCAGTATGAATAGCTCATCACACAGGCAGTGTGATACATAATTATACACATGTGCAGTATACATTTCTAAATTCTTTATGTTTTGTGAAAACTATAAAACCGTGATATTCAAATCACCGTTTGAGGGCCAAGAACTGCTGGCTTTCCACCCTCTCTTTACCTGGGAGTCAAGTGTGGAAACAAGTCTAGTAAATCAGCAGCACAAACATTTCAGTTAATTACCTGGGAGAAAAGAAAACCAGGGCTGGATTTGGATTTGAGGACCAGATTTGAGTATTCATGCTCTAATACAGGGGTGTCAAACTCCGGTCCTGGAGGGCCGCAGTGTCTGCTGGTTTTTGGTGTGTTTCAGCACAAGTGATTAATTTAAGTCACTGATTGGCTTAACATGACAAGTCCAAACACCTTGTTCTCAAAGCTTTAACTGGGTGCTAATTAAAAGGAAACCACAAATACCTGTAGACACTGCGGCCCTCCAGGACTGGAGTTTGACACCCCTGCTCGAATGGGTCATATTCACATACTCATGTAAGCATATCAAGCAGAAGCACTGGCAGTGGCAAGAAAGAAAAAACAAAAAAAAACATTTTTGTATCGTGTGGGGACTCAATCACACGCTTTAGCCACCATAAATTAGCCAATCAAAAAGCAATGACTGCAATGTTAAAATAATCACAGGTCTCTCAATTCGTTCCCGGCCACAGAAATGAAGTCTCTGTTAGATGTAGCCGCACATTAAATTCTTCATCTGACCGGTCAACATTCATTAGACTTCCCTGTCATAATGTCTCTGTGCTAGAAATAGAAGAACAGGGCCTCACATGAACTTTGTCTCTGATATCCACAGTGCTCTGCAAAATTAATTTTGTTTATACATGGCAGAGGTGTATATAAGAGACTTCTATTTTTGATTACATTTTCAGGTCCTGAGACAGCCTCCAATGGAAGATATGTGAGAGAAGGTGAGAAAAAAGTATTTTAAACTGGAAAATCATTTTAAAAAAGACAGATAATCACTGTACAAGAGAGTTGCAAAACTTTTAGCATGCACAATGTAAAAAATGATATTGGAACAGTATACATTTACATTGTGTGTGTGTGTGTGTGTGTGTGTGCGTGTGCGTGTGTGCTTGTATTGTAAACCCTCATTCTAACCACGAGTGGGTGTATGGCTTCTAAGCATTCAACTTAAAAGTTGGCATGGTAACAGGAAACGTGTTCTCAACTTCTCAACTTCATCAGATGGCATGTTGCAAGGATAAGATTCAACCCAAGACGCAATCCCATTTTCAAACATATAGCTTATTGCTGTCTCAGTACAGATGTCTACAGTATGATAGCCTTCAGCTAACAGCATGAGTGCCAAAACATTATTCTAATATTCTAGAATGTTCCTTGAGCTAGAGGGAATGGCAAAACATCTAATCGTGCCATTTACAAAAATGGAGGATGAGATTGAATGAGATAGCATGCAGAAAGCTTCCATTGTTGCAAGGCTATTTGTCATTTTTTATCTTGAGCATCACTGGACTCACCAAAAATCGTTATATGATCATATCTACATCGCCTCCCCAACTTTTGCCAACTGTGGAGTCCTGGCTCAGACTGTTGTTTCATTTTACATTGCATTGAGCAGATTGTCTTATCCAGTATGATCCATTGGTACAGTTGTAGTATATTTTACTGGTGTAATTCAGGTTGTGTACCTTCAAGTACAGTACAGCGCCCAGCCTGGGAATCAAACCTACAACCATAGGGTTACAAACCCAGTTCCCTAACCATTGTACTACACTGCTACCTCATATGACATATTCAAAGTGGGCAATGAGTGGAGTTACTACCTTGTGTTGAGTCACCTTACGGACTCGTTTTATGTTTTGTAACGCCCGCCTCTTTCAAGGCTTTTCTGGAGAACACCTAAGCCACAGCCGGGAGATTGTTAAAATGCCAGTGGCTTTACCTTTGGGGTGCGGCGATGTCTCTGTCGATGGGACTGACTAATAATAAAGACCATCATTGTTTCTGCAGAAACTCTGCTAGTGAGTAATTCTGTTTCTGTTAGGGCATTTCCCCAGTGTATATGCACAGGTAGTCCTCTTTTCTCTCATCTCTTCAGGGAAAATAAAATTTTAAGATCAATTTGATCGCTGGCCTAAATGTCATAAAAATAATGTCATGTCTTCTTGACCCTCATTGTCTGAAGGATTTTTTGTGTCTGTTTTTAAGGCATCAGAATACAGAAAATGATTTTACTGTGGTATGAAAATACAAAAGCTCTGTATTAACCCCCCCCCCCACACACACACACCCCACCCCCCACAACCACCCCTTGCCCACGTGCCTGTTTCTCAGACACAAGAGGGCCAGAATACCACTCTGTTAAAAATGTTTTGCAAAGAACCCTGAATGCTATCCATTATTGTCATTACTGTGATCATGATAACCATATTATTGTCATAAGCTTTTCGTGATCATATTTCCATGGTATTAAAATGTTTAATATCATAAAAATGCAATGGAAAAAAGTATCTCCCCAGGTGGGGTATTATGTCTGGTTTATAAATCAAGGTGAAGAATGTTTACATTAATTGAACTGGATTGAGCTGTTAAATTGTAAAGCACTGCATCATGTCTTTACTCACATTGGTTGGAAAGGCCAACACTACTATATTTGTTTTCTGGAGAGTCACTATGACACATTGTAATTTGCCATTAACTTGCTAGGCAGCATTTATTCCCCCTGAATTATTTCATGAATCATTTTGATGAGTTTCCTACCACCTCTGAAATGAGTGATAATTTTAGTCTTCCCGCGGACACTTCAAGATCTTATTGGCAATCCGTTGGACCTGTGAAGTCTGTGACAGGCCGTCAGCCGTTTGCACCTTCTACAACAACAGCACTGATCCCCCCGCTGTTCTAATTCAACAGTCTAATCAACATAAAAACCTTCCATTAGTTATTGTTACCTAGCAATTAATGTACCGAGAAAGCTATGATAAGCTGCCACTGATGCTCTAATCCTGTATGAACCACTAAAGACCACCATCACATGAATTTCACAAGATGCAGCGGTGAATCGATTCACTTTCATTTAAAACCCAGTATGGCTTGCAAACGTTACTGCATGGACCCAGAGATGGGTCAAATATGGAATTGGAATAATTTAACTCTTTGCTGCTAACATGTGAAAATTGAATACGTTCAGAATTCTGTATTAAATACTATACTTACCATAGTGAAATTTAAAGTAAAAAAATAGGCTACGGCAAAAACTTCTAAACACTGGCACTCACTTTAACTGGATGGAGAAATGTTTTTTAAAAAGATTGTATCGGCAGTGTTGATTGCAGTAGATACTGTTCAATATGAGGTGAATCTATCATGCTAAAACTGATATTGTTTGACAGCTAAGATATTACATGATATAACCAGGGTTTTTTATTTATGAGATCACGTCACAATGTACGTACATTTTTTTATTTGTACGTGTGACACACAGGTGAAATTGATTGCAATCAATGAATGTCTTTGTCCACGTATGCTGTGCCAATTACTTTGATTTGCACAGCTGACTAACAACGCATATTTATTACACTGCACTTACATCTGAAATCACTGTGGCTAGAATGATTAATGAACAACGGTTACAATATGGTCACAGTTTCATCTGTGAATAAGGTCACAGATTTGAGTGCAGAATACGACTGGGTATAAAAATGCTCTGTTGGGTCTGCCTACAAAAATACAACTGTGCTCTTGGCAGGTGAGAAAAAAATGTATTTATGGGTGCAATGTGAAAATGATTCATCTTATGTTTAGACATTGGAACCATTGAGCTTAAAGAAGGAGATAAAACCACCGAAGTCCCACTAATTTATTTCCCGTCACAAGCTGCCAGAGAGAATCCTAAGTGGCAGTGTTCCGGGCAGCGTCTCAATTATGGTTAAGTTTTGTATTTATCTGTCAGAAAACGCCATTGTGAACCTACCCAATTTCTTCTGTTGCATCTCAAAAGCCGCAGAAAATGTGCCGTGATTCAAAAACCCATTTAAAATAGGCTGCACAAAATTGGAGAGAACTGAAAATGGGTCCTCAATTAACTGCAGATCAAGGCTGACCTTTCTAATGCCTGACAGGTTCTGCTCACTAAAGGGGAAATTAGGCATTTTAGAAGCCACAAATTGCTGTTCGTCATTTCATAAAGAAACGCATTTTACCCCGAAAGCATTCAGATTAAAAATTTTCTGTCAGTGTATGTTTTTCAGAAACATACACAGGCATGTTTTCTTAATGTTATCACTAGTTTTAATGTGTGTTATAGACCCAAGCCTGCAAGACACAGCGTACAGGAAATATAGAATTTGTAACACTGGTCCATCATAAAAGTGATACAACCTTTTTATGAGCACTACATAATACCTTCATAAGTACTACATGAGCATTTATAAATGTTAACCACAAATATACATGTGTGTGTCACAGTATGTCCTGGTCATGTAAGTTGCATCAATGGTGACATGATATACACGTGGCTGCCTATTGTTTGGAGGTCATATTTTCCCAATAGCAAACCTAACATAAATGATAATATACTGCAGTAAATTCAAGGCCAAAAACATTTTTGTAACACTTCCCACTGTATGGGGAAATATACAAATTGTTGATGCTCTTACATATGGCAATATATGTGTATATTTTTTCAAAATTGCATTGATGAAATTATTTTTCAGTATTTTTTCCACAGATTTTCATTATACATGAATGTATTCCATTTCTTTAGGGGAAGTAGCAAATATTCCAAAAATGTTGTCCATTGGATTTTTCCATTAAATGTCCATGGGAAAATAGTGTTCATGGTTTTTAAAAAAAAAACATGATAGCCCCTCTTAAACAATCATCCCATCCTTCCCTGCCAGTTTTCCGGAGCAGCCTTTGAAGGCTGATAAATGGCGTTAAAGACGCTGAGAATCAGAGAGAAATGGAAAGCGCTTGATTTAGAAACTGCCTATTTATTATCAACCCAAAGATGCATTATTTCATCAACTGAAAACTCATCATTTAAGCAACTTTTAGCAAATTAAAAACCATTTTAATTTATTACTTACATCAACTTGGCTGTGTCAGTTAGTGGGAGAAAACATGAATTCTTTTTATGTTTTAATGAATTGATGTTTTCCGGTGGAAATACAGTTCCTGTAATATTTTTTGATTGATGCTGTGGGTCGACTCGGCCAAACAAGGCCGCGACTGAGGTAAAAATAACCCACTCTGGCTCCACATTTTATATGCAAACTATTTTCTTGTCTGTTGAATGATGGAAAGATAAATAAACGTCATTTTTGTCCCCCATTAATTCACAGAAGAGTTCAAGTGGTTATCTTTGTTGATGCAAACACAATTCCTTCACCTCAGATTAGTCTTCACCTCAGACTATGCAATTAGGCTGTCAACAGAAAATGTTACAAGCAGACTCCTTGCCCTTCTGAGAAATATTCATTTATTTAAAAATCCTATATGCATTTTCATTTTTTACACTGATTCTATTACGCTGAAAAATAGCAAAAACAAATTTTGGTTTGACAGAGCATTCATTTGTCAGTAAATACAGGTTGAATATGAAAATAAAGACCTGTGGTAGACGCACACCCCGTTTGACATTCGGTTCCTTTACCCACAATCCTCAGAGTCAGGATGTTAGGCTAGAGCCAGTGCAGCACTTGCCTAAGGTCACATTGTGGTAACACAGAAACAATGCCAGGATGAATACAATTAAGTTAAATTATACATAGTCACACTGCCCTTTTACGCGCTTTCATCTTTTACGATGGGGCTTTTATGAGCTTTGAATGGTTCTGTAACAGCGGCCATTAATATAGATCTCCCTATGATTATCAGTCTTTGTCCGCTCACAGAACCTGAGGAGGAGTGGGTACATTGTGGGATGTGCACGTCTTCCTCGACGTGCTAATATAATGAGTGCAAAGGGACGGCGGCAGGATTGCTTTGCTACGTCCATTGCCTCAAACAGCTGGAGAAAAATGTTGCTTAGTATGGAGTTGACACAGCTTTCCAATGCTGGGTGAGGATTAGCATACATCAAGGTCAGTGGAGAATATCTCCTGTGCATTTGCATGCGCTCACAATTTGCTTTAAAGCCTCTTTCACACTGGAGGAAGAAAAGCCACCTTGAAGCCGGCTTTTTGGCGGCTTTGTGTTCTGTGTGGAAAAAAGAGATTGGCATTTCTGAGACCACCAAAAGGCTGCCTTCCGACCTCGTCATGAAACCGACTCGCAGTCGCCTTTCTATGCTTTGTGAAGGGTGCATAAGGTACGCATATTTAAAGGAGAACTGTAAATATTGTTGGACAATATTTTATATTGCCAAATAGAACAGCCATCCCTAATCTAAAGAAACCTACAATAAATATGGCCAAGACTGTCCAATCCCTTATGGAAACGGAATAAGTGGCCTTTTTAGAAATGATAAACGTTTCACAGCAATGAATTTTCTAAAAATATATTTTTTGCAATATCAGAAAGCAGCAGTATTTTATATATATCTCCACTGTATATAGGTTTTGCAATATCTTGATAATGTATTTTTTCTGAAGAGATTTGCAATGCATTAACGTGTGATATTGTGATATTAACATGTTTATGTTTATGTTTACGACGGACTTGCTTTTAGCTTCTTCAGGTATAGGATTGCGTTTCTTCCTGTTAAGAGTTCTGCGCTATTTATTTCCGTGCTGTTCTCTACGACACAGTGTTTTCTTTTGGTGGTTTTGTTTTGTTTCACCTTCTATCGTTCCGAAGGTGTTTTCTTTGCTTTTCTAGTCTCCTGTTTTGGGCTCTAGTATTGAGTTCGGGAGATTTAGATTTGTGTTTCACTCGTTCTATTCGAGTTCGCCCTATTTTCCTGGGTAGATTTAATTTAGCTGTTTAGCTGTCAGAAATTAGTTTCTGTTTTTATCTTTTTTCTTTTTGTGTTATATCTTCCTCACCTCTGCATTTGATTCTCTGCTACTAAATCCATCACAGTACAAAGAAGCCATCATATGGATGTTTCAGCAAAAGGTAACGGAGTTAAACAGATCTTAACCGCTGAGTGCTGTGCCTGGTCCTCTCGTGAGGAGGGCGTTATTGCCCTTCAGATCAGACAGCATGCGTTGTGCAGTCAACAGGAACTGCTGTGTGAACAGCTGCATGTGCAGGGTGAATTCATTAAAGAGCTCACACAGAGTCTCACGTGCCCTGTCTCTCACAGTCCCTCCTCCTGTTCTTCCAGTTTCTCAAGCACATACTAACCCTCCCCAGTTACCCATTCCATCCAGAGAGCCCAAATTGCAGCTTCCTCCTCCGTTATGACAGGCGCTCTGGCAAGTGCAGAGGGTTTCTTGCCAAATGTGCAATTTCTTTTAAAGCCCAATCATCACGGTTTATTTCTCAAGCATCCGAGGTGGCGTTCACACTTTCACTGCTCACCGGATGCGCGCTTGATTGAGCTACCCCTACTCGAAGACATTTCTCCGATATTAGCGACCACTAAAGCACTTATGAATGAAATAGAGTCTGTCTTCGACCACAAAATTTTGGGTTGGGACGCTGCGAGATGGCTTAAACGCCTTCGCCAGGGTAGCGACACAGTGGCTGAGTTCAGCATAAAGTTCAGAGTGTTAGCTGCGCAAACAGATTGGCCAGAGGCTCTCTTGATGACGTTATTTTCGGACACTTTAGACGAGTCTGTTCAGGATGTGTTAACCATTCTAGAGCAGTCCAATTCACTGGATGTGTATCTGGCGCTATTCGGATTGACAATCATCTCCGGGACCGTTTAAGTCAGAGAGAACAAAAAAAAAAGTCCACCGGAAGAGGTTCTTTCTTACTCTGTTCATGGAGTCCTCTCTCCCGGTAGTTAAAAACCCTGGGCATAGTACTGACAAGCCGATGCAGGAAGATGGAGTAGTGTGCCCATCTTCCAGTGAGACCACTTCTAAAATCGAGTGGTGCCGTTACTGCGAAAGGAAAGGTCACGTTCTGAGTCAGTGTACTAAGCTTAAGGGGAAAAGGGGGGTTTTGCTAGAGGAATCCGGGCTTCGAGCGAAACGTCAGAGTACTACACCCCAAACTTTATTAGCAGTTGAGCTTTCTTGGAGAGAACACTCCCTTCTGGTCGAGGCCTTTATAGATTCTGGGGCCGTGGAGTGTTTTATTGATGCCCGGTGGGCAAAACAAATTTATATACCGCGCCTTGATCAGACATGATTTATTACCGCTCTCGACGGTCGTCCGTTGGGTTCAGGTTCCATTAAGGAGATTACTTCTATTCTCACCATGTCTACTCTTCAACACAGTCACGTTGAAGGTATTCAGTTCCTGTTAGTTGATTCCCCTGTTTACCCTCTTGTTTTGGGCCACACGTGGTTAGTCAAACGCAATCCCCATATTAGGTGGGGAGGGGATAAGTTAGTGATTCAGCAATGGGGTCCTTTATGTACCGTTCAGGGTCATTTCACTCCGTCCAGGGTTTCCGAGGAACGAGTTGACATTTCCGATTCCGTGTCTGAGCTGGAGGAGGTTGCCTTTCCGCCTAATCAGGAGGAGGCTGATGACGAGAGTTTGTACTACTGGCTTAAGGTGACAGATTACAGTCCCGGTTTCAAGCCATAGTGTCCCCTGTCCCGACAAATATCTGCAAAATACCCAAATGTCCCGGTTTTCAACATATGTCCCCAAAATGTCCCGGTTTGGATGGTAGTAGAAAATATCCATTGACTGTTTTATGTTGTTCATTTCCTACGTTCTGTCCCTATATGTTCTGTCTGTGTGTATATGCCTGTGATATTAGCCTAAAATACAAACAAAAAACAAACAACAGCAACCACACTAATCTCTTCCCCAGAGCTGTCTCAATCATCGTCACGATTAGGCTACATGCCCTCTGGGAACGAGATTGCAAAATGGAATTCCGTTCCAAAACATCGGTCACATCTGTCCGTTTGCCATGAGTCTGCATGAACACCAACGTGGAACGGATCTTCTCTATAATGAACAATACCTGGACGGAGGAAAGAAACCGCATGGGACTGGCAACTCTTTAAAGCACTGCTCACCACACAACTATTTAAAGCACTGCTCACCACACAACTATTTAAAACACTGCTCACCACACAACTATTTAAAACACTGCTCACCACACAACTATTTAAAGCACTGCACACCACACAACTATTTAAAACACTGCTCACCACACAACTATTTAAAACACTGCTCACCACACAACTATTTAAGACACTGCTCACCACACAACTATTTAAAGCACTGCTCACCACACAACTATTTAAAACACTGCTCACCACACAACTATTTAAAACACTGCTCACCACACAACTATTTAAAACACTGCTCACCATACAACTATTTAAAACACTGCTCACCACACAACTATTTAAAACACTGCTCACCACACAACTATTTAAAGCACTGCTCACCACACAACTATTTAAAGCACTGCACACCACACAACTATTTAAAACAATGCTCACCATGCAACTATTTAAAGCACTGCTCACCACACAACTATTTAAAGCACTGCTCACCACACAACTATTTAAAGCACTGCTCACCACACAACTATTTAAAGCACTGCACACCACACAACTATTTAAAACACTGCTCACCACACAACTATTTAAAGCACTGCTCACCACACAACTATTTAAAGCACTGCTCACCACACAACTATTTAAAGCACTGCTCAACACACAACTATTTAAAACACTGCTCACCACACAACTATTTAAAGCACTGCACACCACACAACTATTTAAAACACTGCTCACCACACAACTATTTAAAGCACTGCTCACCACACAACTATTTAAAACACTGCTCACCACACAACTATTTAAAGCACTGCTCACCACACAACTATTTAAAGCACTGCACACCACACAACTATTTAAAACAATGCTCACCACACAACTATTTAAAGCACTGCTCACCACACAACTATTTAAAGCACTGCTCACCACACAACTATTTAAAGCACTGCTCACCACACAACTATTTAAAGCACTGCTCACCACACAACTATTTAAAACACTGCTCACCACACAACTATTTAAAGCACTGCTCACCACACAACTATTTAAAACACTGCTCACCACACAACTATTTAAAGCACTGCACACCACACAACTATTTAAAGCACTGCTCACCACACAACTATTTAAAGCACTGCTCACCACACAACTATTTAAAGCACTGCTCACCACACAACTATTTAAAACACTGCTCACCACACAACTATTTAAAGCACTGCACACCACACAACTATTTAAAACACTGCTCACCACACAACTATTTAAAACACTGCTCACCACACAACTATTTAAAACACTGCTCACCACACAACTATTTAAAACACTGCTCACCACACAACTATTTAAAGCACTGCACACCACACAACTATTTAAAACACTGCTCACCACACAACTATTTAAAGCACTGCTCACCACACAACTATTTAAAACACTGCTCACCACACAATTATTTAAAACACTGCTCACCACACAACTATTTAAAGCACTGCTCACCACACAACTATTTAAAACACTGCTCACCACACAACTATTTAAAGTACTGCTCACCACAAGAGTTAACTTTGATCCCACCTGCGCATAACTCCACAAAGAGCTTCTGAGAAACAACAATCTGCTCAGATGTGAATACTCTAATCAATGTTTTTGGATAGCCTAGTTAAAAATATGTTTTGCTTCAATGTAGACTACAGTATCAATGTAGCCTGGGTGTGTGCATAAGCGTGTGCATGAACGTGTGCGAGAACAATGTGTCCCGGTTTGGGATTTAGAAAATCTGGTCACCCTATACTGGATATAAGTTAGAAAATAAAACCAGCAGCTACTGGCTATCAGTTAGAAAATAAAACCAGCAGTACTACTGGCTATCAGTTAGAAAATAAAACCAGCAGTACTACTGGCTATCAGTTAGAAAATAAAACCAGCAGCTACTGGCTATCAGTTAGAAAATAAAACCAGCAGTACTACTGGCTATCAGTTAGAAAATAAAACCAGCAGTAATACTGGCTATCAGTTAGAAAATAAAACCAGCAGTACTACTGGCTATCAGTTAGAAAATAAAACCAGCAGTACTACTGGCTTTGAGGGCAAGATTCGAGGATTCCTGCTCTACAGACGAGACTCTGGACTTAAGTTTGGAGTGAACTGGAAGATTGCAGAAGCCACTTCCTTTGAGATTAAGCTCTGGCCCATTCAGCCGTTTCCCAGAATCCCTTGACTGTTTATCCCGCTCTGGCTTTAACAGAGGGGATGGAGTAGGAGGAGGTTCTGCAGCAGAGTGCTTAGACCGCGGGTCCGCTCAGCCAAAATGTGGAAACCCTCGCTTTTTGATTTCACCCCTAACCCCACACCTACTGGCACTCGGCAATCTTGTCAGGTCTCCGGCTCTATCAGAGTGGAGCTGTTGGCGGGCGGTTGCCGCTTGGCGGAGTGGCCTGGAGAATCTCAGCGGACGCCACCTTTGAGAATAAGCCCTTCGGCCCTTTCCGCTCGTTTCCATGGAACCTGTGGGCCATTCATCCAGAGCCCTGCAGTGGGGGAAAAGGTGGTGTCTGTGGGAGGCGGTGTTCTGAGCGAGGGGGCATGCAGGTGACAGGTACAGCACATATTCTTACATTCAGCTGCGCTTCAAAACCAAGTCACTGGCTGTGCTCATTTTCATAGCAATCAAGGTAAAGTAGGCTATCCCAAAACACATCATTTCCAGTAGTTTTTTTGTCTAATAGTATACATATACTCAATAAATACTTGTTGTAAGCTGATTCCAAACACACACACATACACACACACACACACACACACACACACACACATACACATATACAGGATATACATGTATATACACGTATATAGAGGATAAATATTCTTTCACCTCTTTGTTATGGCAGCAGTCAAAATGTGTACCTCTGTCATGTTTAGTCGCATATGAATAAGTCAGCAATTTTACTTCGGTGGAATTAGAGAGCCAAAAGTGCTGCTTTAGCACTATCTTGCTTGCTTACCTGTGATGATACCCTAGTGACTAGGGCCACAGTATTGCATAAACACAAATAAACACAGTTTAATGCTCCTCATTTATTAGGATACGCGTTTACTGCATGTCATTTCCCCACCAGCACTATTTATCTACAGGCAGATGGCAAACTCACCTGGTACAGAGATTACATTTCCAAAATTACACCCAATATTATAAATGTCTTTCCAAACCCCTTCCAGAAGCTCTCAAATTTTGTACTGGGCTTGCAAGAGAAATAAAAAAAAATTGGGCATATGTTTCAGAAGGAAAGACACTTTATTCATTTTTTTAAAACAAACAATTACTTATTATAACCCAGTATATTGTGTGAGATCCAGGCTCATGGATCTTTATGAAGTATCTTAAGTAGCCTATTGCTGTAGCCTCAGCTGCTGAGAATAGTTTGAGCAAAAATATAAACCTTTTTGCACAGCCCTCCCAAGTCACTAAATAGCAAGGCCCTCGAAGGATTAGATCGCAAATATGTGATTAGAATGTTCAGTTAAGAATGCTGATGTAATGAACAGTACTGGTATTTGAAAGCAATGGAGTTCTAGAACACTGACTTAGAATTCCAAAAAAAACCCTGCTCTTCAAAAGGTTAATTGCTTTTTTTTTCATCAGTGTACTGTCTCCTCCTCTCTGGCTTCCATTTGTGCCCCGCCCCAGTGTATTGGGGGGTACACGGCAAATGCTCCCGGTATGGGATAATCAGGCAAAGAACAGTGCCAAAGAGGTAACAGTCACTGTGAGAACTGGGTGACGGAGTGGGAGGGGCTAGTTAGCCAGCAAACCGACATCACTACTGTAGTATCCATTTTTGTTTGACGTACAAAGACCCACTGAACAGCTTTAAAAAAAAAAAAAGGTTAAATTCCAGTCACTCTCATTTCATACTGAATCCATTTCCTAGCGGGAAATAAAAGTTATTCTATTCTATTCTATTCTATCGCTACACCAAAAAAAAAAAATTCTTTACCCCCCCCTGGGGCAGCAGGCCAGGATCCTGCCTTAATGCTAAGATTGTGGGTGTAAATTTTAGCACGCTCCGCAGAGCCGGTACATGGAGGGGCAGTTATCAGGACACTGCAGGTGGTGAGTGACGCATAGAGGAAATCTCTCTCTCTCTCTCTCTCTTTCTCTCTCTCGCTCTTTTATTGTTGCTGGGCTAATGTGAGAGCGGCAGGGCGATCGGCCTAATCACTTGGCTGAGGCTTGTTTCTGAGCAGCATCCCGCTGGCAGTACGCTCTTTCCGCCCCACCTCAGGGCCCCTCAGACCCGTGCCTGAGCACCACGGTGCAGCCTTCGTATCATGGCTCTGGGTCCTGTACTTCCACAGCCCAGGAAATAGTCTCCCAGGCCCAGGAATCAGTCTCTCAGGTCCGGAAAACAGTCTCCCAGGCCCAGGAAATAGTCTTTCAGACCCAGGAAACAGTCTTTCAGGCCCGTGAAACAGTCTCTCAGGCCCGTGAAACAGTCTCTCAGGTCCGGAAAACAGTCTCCCAGGCCCTGGAAATAGTCTTTCAGACCCAGGAAACAGTCTTTCAGGCCCGAGAAACAGTCTCTCAGGCCCAAGAAACAGTCTCTCAGGCCCAGAAAACAGTCTCTCAGGCCCGTGAAACAGTCTCTCAGGCCCAAGAAACAGTCTCTCAGGCCCAGAAAACAGTCTCTCAGGCCCATGAAACAGTCTCTCAGGCCCAGGAAACAGTCTCTCAGGCCCATGAAACAGTCTCAGTCCCAGATTCGCTGGCTGTGGATGAAGTGCTCCCCTCTCTCCCGGCAATCTCATAAAACCACAGACGTTCTCGGAAACCACGGATGCGACAAGCTGGCTGATTTTGCACACCTCCTCGCTGGACCGCCTCCCAATTCTCCAGGTTTTAAGCCAGTCTAATGATGGCAGCGATGAATGCATTGCTTTACAACCTGCTGTTGTCAAGTTAATTTGATCCTCATGGAAATAATATGCACATATTCTTCTCTGTTGTAGAATATTTTGCCTGGCAAGGATAACCTAATGAGCATGGCTGAATAATCAAGGGCAATCTACCTGCTATGTGCATTTGACAAAGAGAAAAAATAATCAATCCATTACATGCTGCTGTATTGTTAACTTCACCACTGAAAAACAATGACAATTGGGTAGGTGACAACCACGTGCTATCTAATAATGCAGCAAAAATCTATTATTTTTATAAAAATCTATTATAATCTATCTACAATATATTACCAGTGCCACTGTGATTCTAGTTCTAATTGATCTCATTAGCAGAGAACAGTCGGGCAAAAATAGAACAGAGATGCGCTTGTGATCACGCCATACAGAAAATAAGGAGGATGACAATGGATCATACACTATATACAATGCTTATTTACATCAATAGACTTGATACTGGAGTGCAACTGTGTGGAGTATAATTCTCACACAGTTAATTCCTCATCTTTATTGAAATACTCTTGGTCTTTATTCTGCATATAACTGGATTTGCATTTAACTGGATTTGCATATAACTGCCATAATGAATTGACATTTTGTCCTGTTAGATGCAATGTTTGCTATCCTAAAGTGGTTGCTAGGAGGAACAGTCTGATAAAATCGCGTCTGTTTACACTTGTATACTGTATGTTGCATGTGTGTGTAAACCCTTTGGAGAGAAGAACATTATCACACCAATGTTAGTGCTGACATTCCATTATATGGCTGTGAAAGATGCTATGTAGAAGATGTTTAAAACTGGGGCGATCCTACACTACTAAAACCAGAAAATGTGTATTTTAGTGTTATATTTAGACTTAGGGCCTGATTTACTAAAACCTTTTGAACGCACAACCAATAAACATGGCCAATGATTTGTCATGCCATTTTTTTGCCCCAATCATTGGTCATGTTATTGGTTTTGTGTGCGCTAAAAGGTTTTTAGTAAATCAGGCCCTTCATGTTTTACTTCTATGACTTTTTTTTTTTTGCTAAATAAGACAAAAATATTGCCAATGAGGCGAGGCAGTTTGACTCATTTGAAGATTTGCCAATGGGGTAGGAAAATTTCACTGGTCAAGCAAACGGTAACATAAAACAAGCTAATATTTTCTACTTGAGAGAAACAAATAAGATTTTAAGTCTCACTACCAGACTAAAACAGTCTGTTTTTTGGAGAGGTATGGAAGGTAAGCAGGGAAACGGGTAATGTAATGCGGGCCAGCACGATGTTAAATAGATAAAACAGCTTTTTCTGTTATAGACACACAAAAGAGAAAGGAATAAACCAGGGTGGTAAAAATCGTTCTCATCCGATTCTTGTTCCACCAACCCAAAAAACAGTGATCTTTATCAGTAATTAAAAATATTTTCCATCATGTTCACTCTGATGGAGCTCATAGTATATTATTGAGATTGGTCTCTTCTCCCCATACAATCAAATTACTGTGTTTTTCTCCAACCTGAAAAGTTTAGACTCTGACCCCTGCTTCAGTGGGGGGGACACTATTGAAGGTTTGCATCGGATAGTCAAAGGTCACGGGACAACTTAGAAATGTGTCTCTGTCATATTCGAGCGGAACCTGTCTGTTCACTGGTCCTTTTAGATATCCGTGTTTGATGAGATTATGAGACCAGAGAGTGCATTCTGCACTACACTCCACTTATTCATTCATTTCTGTCATTCATATTTATGTTATTCACAGAATACAAGAGAGGCTTTGACCTCCCCTAGGACCTTTATATGAAAATCACTCCTGTAATGTGCCTGCCTAGCAGTCTTTTTTCTTAAGAAAACCAAGGAAAGCGGATACATGTGCCCTCAAACATCCCGGATTCATGAGAGCCCAACGACAGAGTATTTACTCTACTCAAGTGGGACCATGAAATTAGTTTTGCCTGCTCGTATCAGTAGCGGCGACGTGGCTATTAGCGCAGCGCCCTGCCAGAGCAAACCGCATTTTCCAATCATCGATGATTTATCGTTTGTTTGCTTCCATCAGATGAAAAACGCAACCTTTGTCGCTGGCGTCCGATTGGGGCGCTGGGGGGTTCCTTTTTCAAAATTGATTCTCCACCGTGTCTCTTTGCAAGACTGCACCAACTCCCCTTCACCCCAAAGGTTCTTCCAAAAGATAAAAAAATAATACAAATAAATAAATGCGTACGCATCAGCGGGCCGCGTGCGAGCCAATTCAAAACCTTGAGTCGCTTATATTTCTCACGTTGATATATATATAATTAGATTTCACTGCCTGAAGGAAGGGGCCGCTCTCTCTGGTTTGATCAGCTATGTGTGGACCCGCTGAAAGGATTACTGACTTACTGTTTTGTGGAGAATGGGTTGTGCTCAAAGTAGAAAGTTAATAATGCAGCAATAATGTAGAAGTATAACACAAAAGTCTATCATTGATAAAACCACTCCAAGGGGATGTAAACCTTGACATTAGCTCTAATGGGTAATAGTCATTTGTTATATTGCGTGCACAGAACTGTGCTATGTTTAATTCACAATGCAAATATAGAGTGAATGCTATATAACATGCAATGAAACAGTCTATATATAACATACGCACACATACACACACAGGCACTATGTTATGTTCTAGTCGTGTGGGTTTTGTTACGTACCCTTCTGTGTATTGTTCTGATTTGTGGTTCTATACATACACTTTTTCATGTGTTCCGCCGCCTGGCAATTCTGCGCTGTTTTCTCTCGCCTCCGTTCACGGAGTTTACTTTCGTTCCTGTACGCTTCGTTTGTAATACCCGGCACTACTAACGATTATATAGGACTTGTGAATATTACTAACTGACTAAACACGGGTGTGATTAACTAATCTACTAACGTTAGGGCTTAATAGAATTATTACTAACACAAACTAACAAGTTAATTCCCATCACGTTTCCACAGCTGTTTAATGTTTCCTTACGTTTCTTGTCATTTGTCGTTTTTACTAATTTACTAACGTCAGGGCTAGGATAGGATATTACTAACGATTTACTAATTGCCTTGTTACGTGTCAAGATGTTTTCCATTTCCTACTTCTAATCGAGCTAATTGTTTGCACCTGTCTACATCACATTTAAGCCCAGTGTTCTAGTTGCTCTGTGCGAGATCGTCATTTGTTGTTACCTTCCTTCGCTGCTATCTACCTGTTCCCTGTTTCCAGTTTCCGAGTTCCCTAGTGCCTTTCCGAGTAAGTGTTTTGCGTTTGTTTTTCCCTGGTTTAGTTTTGCGTTCGTTTGTCTTAGGACCTGTTTGTTTCTGAGTTTTGTTTCTTGTTGTTTTCTAGTTTATTTAGTTATTTGTTTTGATTGTCAGTGTTTTGTTTTTCTAGTCTGGATTCCGTGTTTTCGACCTCGGTCTGTGTTCTCGCTACCCTTCTCTGCCTGCCGTTATTGTACCTCTGCCAAGCCCTTCTGTTTTTGACCCCTGCCTGTGCACTACTCTTTTGGATCCTGATTTTGTACCGTACTGACATTAAACATCGGTTTTTTGTACCCCTGCCTGCTATTGGGTCCCTATTCTCCACCGATCGTAACACACTATGTGTATAAGGTTTATATACATACATATACATACATATAACACACAATAAGTTTATATACATTTATGAATATATATTTATATATACATATACAATGTGAACGCATGTATATAAAATATAATATACATGTGTATATATGTCTATATTTATGCATGTATATAGACAGATAATATTACACACACAAAAAATACATGCTTGGGACGTATATAAAATACGAGACAACTCAATTGCACTGCTGAATGCTTGTATTTGAAACCCTCAGGCTGCTGAATGCTTGTATTTGAAACCCTCAGGCTGCTGAATGCTTGTATTTGAAACCCTCAGGCTGCTGAATGCTTGTATTTGAAACCCTCAGGCTGCTGAATGCTTGTATTTGAAACCCTCAGGCTGCTGAATGCTTGTATTTGAAACCCTCAGGCTGCTGAATGCTTGTATTTGAAACCCTCAGGCTGCTGAATGCTTGTATTTGAAACCCTCAGGCTGCTGAATGCTTGTATTTGAAACCCTCAGGCTGCTGAATGCTTGTATTTGAAACCCTCAGGCTGCTGAATGCTTGTATTTGAAACCCTCAGGCCAGGGCCGGCTCTGACCAATTGGCTGCCCTAGGCAGGATTTTATCTGGCGCCCCCTTGCATCACAGTTTATTCACTACCAATAACTATGCACTCACACTTTTGTTTTCACATTTTTCTTTTACTGAAAATAACCCACAAAATCAAACAGTTAACATCAAAACAGTGAACAAGTGACATTATTATTATAGATATTTACAATATATTATCTTTAATATATATATATTAAAGAAACCAGTAGCCTACTGCCATAAATAAAGTAAGGTAAAATATAGAAGAAGAGTGTATGACCATTGGGTGTTAGTCTATTAGTAATTTTTTTTTTACAAGAATAAAGATGAAAAACTTAAAAAGATGCATGTCTGCTATACTGTACATAAGATGGGCATGCATACTAATGGGAATTTAATTAAACATTATTGTCATTACAATGAAATGTAGGTTTACATTTACAGTCCAAAAAAAGCAGTAAACTGCAGTGTAATACTAATATAGCATAATGGGAAAGCTTATTTGGCATTAACATTAATTATATGCACTTTAAAACACTGATGTAACTAACTATATAAACTAACTTTCGAGATTATGAACTGTAACACAACAAACCAAAGGCTTACTACAACAATTAATTATAAAGGAGATGAAAAGGAATAGCATTTTGATTACAGGGTAACCAGATGTCAATAAAAATGTAGCCTACAGTATGACACAGGACTAACACCTGCTGAATAGACCTAATTTCCCTGATGATGACTGGTACTACAGTTCTCTTATTTTTATTAGTTGTTATGTAGCCTACTTTTATTTTATGTAGGCTACTGTTATGCACGCATAGTCTATGTATTTTTCAAGATGAGGCGACCATTCTCTTGCCGCTGTCCAGCTAGCTAGCAAGAAGGTGCAGAGTTGATGTGTGTGTGTGAGTTAGAGGGTGGATACCCGACCCGAACCCGACGGGACCCGACGGGTCGGGCCGGGCTCGGACTAAACTTTTAAAATGATGTTCGGGCTCGGTCACGGCGGCCGAACAACTAGCGAACATTTTACTTTTGAACTACTAATTAGGATGGGTTAGCCTACTTCACATGGTGCTTCAAGTTGTTTTTGGTGAAAATATAGTGTGAAATAAATAAAAATGATACCGAATATTGTGTGTGTCACTACACACGCAGTGAAAACAGAGAGAAATTATCATGCCACGTTATCAGTACTGTCATTCATGCTAGGCTCATTCGTAACTTCAGGCAGAGAAAACACATTTTCTCCAGCTAAATCATTACCGAAAATAAAAGACACGGCTTTAATCGGCAACTGAGAACAAAAAGCTACTTTCACAAGTCCAGAAACAACCTCCAAATGCAATTAAACAATGTGCAAAGGAACGTTCACAATGGCCAGCAGAGGCGGGTAGAGTACCAAAAAACTGTATTCAAGTAAAAGTATGATTACCAACAGAAAAATAGTTCAACGTACACGTGTCTCTCCAATAGAGGTGCAGGTTGCAGCAAGAGTACGTCCAAAAAAAGAGAAGTGGCACACTGAGCTTTGTCCAATAATTGATGGTTCAGTGTAAACCGCACACTCAACACAAGAACAACCTTATTATAAATATATTATTTTATTTTTTGACGGTCATTTAGGTGCCCAGTGTCCACTAAACAGGGAAGCTGTAACCATGGTAACAACAACTGCGTGACAGGGAAACACTATGTCAGCGCTTCAGTGCCTTACATTAACTGCGTCGGGTTCGGACATAAAAAGCAGAATTCCTGTCGGGCTCGGTTACTACTATCTCGGACTCGGTCGGGTTCGGACAGAAATATGCGGCCCGATCCGCACTCTACAGTGTGAGTGACTAGTGACTAGCTAATGTAACGCTCGGCTCGGCTACAGTAATATTAGCGAGCTAACTTAAATTATCTGGCAATATCCTCTTCAACCCAAGCGCCCCCGGTACCGGAGCAGGATGCGCCTAAAGTCAGAGAGCACTAGACAATTCATTTAATCACATTAACGCTACTGTACCTCTGCCCTTTTCACGTTGTTCCTCCTCTTCTTTCCTTCTTTTCCTTCCCTGAGCACCGGACAGCTTTGGTCTTTTCGACATGTTGATAGCATATAATGCGAGGGTCACGTCAGATAGCCACACTTTACCATTGCCCAGAGAGGGAGCGCAGGTAAAGTCTAATTGCCTGGCTGGAGGGGGGCGGGGTGACATGAACTAAGAAATTATTATTATTTAATAGGCTATGCTATAGAGCTACGCTGGTTGTTGTGGGGTTATTTAATATTTCGAAATAACAGTGTTAACTAGTAGTATTAGTCAAAAATTATTAAAACATTTTTTTTTTTTTTAAAGCGGAACTTTTTTCTTTTTTTCTCCCATTTGTTGCGCCCCCTCTGGGTGGTGGCGCCCTTAGCATTTGCCTATACTGCCTATGCCAAAAACCGGCTCTGCCTCAGGCTGCTGAATGCTTGTATTTGAAACCCTCAGGCTGCTGAATGCTTGTATTTGAAACCCTCAGGCTGCTGAATGCTTGTATTTGAAACCCTCAGGCTGCTGAATGCTTGTATTTGAAACCCTCAGGCTGCTGAATGCTTGTATTTGAAACCCTCAGGCTGCTGAATGCTTGTATTTGAAACCCTCAGGCTGCTGAATGCTTGTATTTGAAACCCTCAGACTGCTGAATGCTTGTATGTGAAACCCTCAGGCTGCTGAATGCTTGTATGTGAAACCCTCAGGCTGCTGATTGCTTGTATTTGAAACCCTCAGGGTCATCTTTTATCAGTCTCTGGAGAGACTCTGCATGTATTCAAGTCTTTATTCTGAAATACTTCCAATGGCAGATAGAAGTTTTTCAAAACTTCTGAAAATCAATGCAGCCTGTCGAGTAAATCTCAGTTTTTGGCTCCCATTTCAATCCGCAAAGTTGCAGTCTTCCAAATAAACAACGATTATTCTGCGTGAATGGCCAATGGGTGTAGCATTCATTAAAAATGGTAAAAGAAAAAATATTTCAATCACAAATCTTATTTTTAAGGAAACTGCTTTTATAAGATGTTTTAGAAAATATCTCTGAAGAAAATAGGTCAGCGCAGTTCTACATGGGATGCCGATGAACTATTCATAAAGTATTAATTGCATTTCTATATTTTAACATATTTAAATTTTATGATAATCAATAAAACAAAAACCATTTCAGTTGATTTGCTAGTACATTCTGTGTGCAGTGGTCATGACAACAACGGTTCAATTATTTCCCCAAACATACCTCTGGACATTAAAATATCATTGAAAACATAAAAATGAAAAGTGTGAACCTAACAGTTAACTTGACTTTGTGGAAGAAAGAATCAATCATGACACATTATTCCAGCCTCAGCTTGCATAATTCTGACTTGCTAGCATGAACATTATAAAATGAAAAGGTCTTTTTCTTTTGATAAAAGTAGTGCAATTAACCTGAAATATTTGATGTGGGCTTACCTGCATTAGCTAATTATCTGCCTCGTGTTTTCCCACACATTTGCTGGACCCATTGAAATATTTTCTGACCAAAAGTTTAATTAGTTTTAAGTTTGTCTGGTATTTTTTATTTTTGAAGTTCTGAAAGATTAAAGAATGTGTCAAACATTTTATGGGGAATGTTTTTTTTCTCCCCCTCTCAATTTGCAATGTCATTATGGAGTTTTAAAGCAAAGAAAGAAAAAAAAAACTTGTTTTATTACTCTAGTTGTAACCTACATTCAAAGTCATTCTTACTTCATGCTGTATTTATTATTTATTATTTATTTTTTATTATTTTGGTTCTCCGGTGATTGTTCTTCATTTTTATTACACAATTTCCTATTATCTGTGGCTGCCTGACAATTTTCCTGAGAATACAAATAATGTATGAGTATGCATGAACCTCTACTCGGGCATAAATGATGGGTTACCTTCGCTGGATGATAATCATCTCCCTAGTAGAGCACAGAAATGGTGATTAAATGTTGATTTTCCATCAGCTGAGCAGCGGGTGATATATTTTATCTTACTGTCCCTGAGTTCAGCTCAAGGGCTGATTGTACAGGTTATCAGTGAGGGAATGAATGCATAGTGCTATGCCCAGTAAAGACCTTCAAAGGGTTCAAGGTTTCCGTTTCAAGCAACACTGCCCACCGCTTCACAAAAGAGGCCACACGTTATGTTTTGAGAGTCAATTATTATAGCGTTTGCAGCGGTTTAATAAAATTAACTCAGCCGGCAGAAGTAATCGCCAAACAAAGCTTCCGGGAGGCTTGGCTTCGACTTTAAAAGGTGCTCCCCATGGATGCTGGCCCGAGTCCCACAGATTCAGGTTCAAGCCTTAGCTCCCCCCGTGTTATCAGTCAGCTGGCCTATGTCCAGGAATCCATAGGGGCCGTTAGCATTAGCCTCTTGCCTCCAGGGCTAATGCGGATTTAATTAGTCCAGGGTTTCTATGGTTACCTCCACATGAGGTCCTCCTAATGACTCATTGAGTGCCCTGGTTCTAGAACTTACCTGTCCTCCAATCAGCAGGCGTTCTGTGCGGGACCGCGTAGACCAGGGGTGTCAAACTCAGCTCATGCAGAGCTGCATTGCCTGCAGGTTTATGTGGTTTCTTTTCAATCGACAGAAAATGAAGGCCTTAAAAAGTGTGCGTGTTTGTGTGTGTGTGTGTGTGTGTGTGTGTTTGTGTCTCTCTGTGTGTGTGTGTGTGTGTGTGTGTGTGCATGCGTGCCGGTGTTTGTGTACTCTTTATCCAATCAATGGCTTCAATGAATCCCTAGTGCTGATGCACACCAAGAAACAACAGACGCTGTGGTCCTCCAGGACAGTATTCTGACAACTGTGGTGTTTATAATAAATGTCAAAGTGCATCCACCATGGACATGAATATTTCTGCCTTCAGGATCCCAATGGCTATTTCCCATCTGCCTTATGGAAATTGAATCTTGGGATTTGTTTTGTCCATAATTACTGCATGTTTGATTAGGACTGTACATTAGGATGTATCTGTTGTTACATTTGAGAAGACATGCAAAGACGTACATATATAAATAAATTAAAGCAATACGACATACATAAATGAAAGCATCCCTTTTGTCAGCAAACACCAGATGTATAATCTTTGCACTGAAAAAAACGAACACTTATCTTCTAGTCAAATGTTGATAGAATCAATGCAGTAGATTTATTTACTCAGGCAGGACCCTACAGTAGGTCTGCAAATATCACTGAGGCTCTTCGGACACTGACATGGGCAAACCAATTAGAAAGTTAACAGGAGGAAGAAGACATTTGGGGCACAACGTTTTTTATTTATTTTTTCCTGTACACCATTTGCTGTTAACACTTCTAGCACCTGTAGCAGTGCTGACATTTCAAAAGCATTTATTCGTCTCTGCGGGATACCAAATGTCTTTGAGCCTGGGAAGGACGTGTACGGTACAGCTCTGATGTTTTCTGATGCCTTTACCCATATGCAGAATGTCTGTAGAAATTATATATGATACTTGCAAAGTTTTTATAAAAATCATATATGTTGATTAATATTATTTTATATATTTGTGTACAATTATTTTACAATCTCTCAGTGTTTTTTTATAGAGAGTACCATGTATGTTAGGGAACTATTTAATTTTAGTCTGAAAAGTATATGCTAGTTCTTTACCACATATTTATTTTATAAGATTTGTATATGGGATATGTGATTTTTATATGAGTCTTACAACCCTTTCATACTGTATGTCTCTGAATGGCTGGAAGCAGATTTGTGTGGTAGGTAGATCCAGAGAATTCTTAAGCAGGGCACGCTGATCTTGCACAATGGTGTGAAATCATTGACTCGTACACACCGAAAGTGCCAGCCTGATGAGTGATGGGAAATTGAGTTTCCATCAAACAAAAATGACTACAATGCGCAATCAGTAAACAACCAATCGCAGTGGAGCAAAAAAAATGTTTTCATTGGTTAAAACAAGTTAATGGTTGACAGTACATTGTAGCATCCAGAGCGGCTCATGAAATTCCACACTCTGATGGTCATTCTCCCAGTCTCCATGAATATGGGTGTAGAAAAATTGGTGCATGTCTGCCATATGTGACACATTATGAATATGCAAGGGTTTGAAATGTACATTTTTTTATTGAAGTGACTGCTGTACCTTTGCAGATGTTCTAAAGTCAAATACATTTGTATCATTTTAAAATGGTTCAACTCAAAAGTACATGCACACACGCACACACACACACACACACACACACACACACGCACACAAGCACGCACACAAACACTTAATTTACGTTGGACACCTCCAGTATCATAGATTCTGCAGCTGAACAGCATTGGAACTAACGCAACAGAAATCCACTTTGGGCATGTTAAAGTTATAGTTGCAGTTACAGTAAAGGGAATATCATAACTATTCACACAGTCACACCCTTGCCGACCCTCATTTCACCTGGGACATCATTATCCTATCTCAAAGAACCCTCAAGAGACACTTTTGGTCAAATGAACACTACTTTAATATGAATATTGTGGCAGTTGGATGAGTCATCGGCAGTGAACCACATCCTGGGTTCACAAAGACTTTTCCTTTTTTTTACCATGTTCACTTAGAGAAAAACATGATCAGATTAATACATGATGAGATTACTATAGGAACAGCCTAGGGGCCCTATGAGAGCATTATGTTTTTAAGCTGTAAGCGTTAAAATTGGAAGGCCAGATCCAATCATTTCAACGTAGGGCTGGGTGACACTGGTGGAAATCCAAGAACAATAAAGTTCTCTTTATATTTACATCTATATACATAAAATTAAGAATCACTATCTAAAACATGTGCAATGTAGTATAGATAGTACCATTTATTTACATAAATTACAATAAATCTTTCCTATGATTTTTTATTAAAAAGAATATTCAAATACTCAAGGTTTATGGCACTATTCAAAGCCAAGTATGACCTAATCATTTTGGCTTTTCTTATCTGCTTATTTTAATTCAGAATGATAAATGGTATATTTCTTTTTTAGGTAACAAATTTTCTTCCATTTCATAATTAATTCTGCTGAGAGGTAGAAGAGGTCCTTCTTAAAATTTCTTGAAGGATTTATTGAATTTTTAGGCGTAATGCAATTAACCCCAAACACGACACGTCACTCTGAACCTCACTCTGAGATTAATTGGACTCTGTCACACAGCTCATTTCTCTTATTTTTAAGATAAACACTTGATTAATAATGATGATGGCATTCAAACAGACAAGTTCAAACAAACAGCTATGACATATTACTTTAAGGGTACTATATTCTTAGTGAGAATTTAGCGCTCGGAAATTAAAACAACATGTATTAGTCAAGAGATTGGATGGAACAAAATCAGACATGGGGGTTCTCCAGCACCAGGATGGGGAACCCTTGGTCCCAGGAAAAATGATAATTTTATGGTTGGTGTGTAATACCATCTTGATCCTATCTTTAGCCACACGCTAAGTTCATTTCATTGCCATTGGCTCAGCTAGACTAAATAATTAAATGTAAGGTGAACAGATTCCCTGGAGGACCACGTACATAATGAAATGTGAACCTACAAATTAAGTGCGGGAAAAATCTAGATTTTTAATGAATAAGTCGGGATAGAATGGGGCTGTCCCAGAAAAAAATGAGGTGTCTGGCCGACCCTAAAAAACAGGAAGTCTGGCTGACCCTTCCTAATGCACAATGCAGGTATGTTTAAAACTGCAAGTCTGGCTGACCCTTCCTAATGCACAATGCAGGTATGTTTAAAACTGCAAGTCTGGCTGACCCTTCCTAATGCACAATGCAGGTATGTTTAAAACTGCAAGTCTGGCTGACCCTTCCTAATGCACAATGCAGGTATGTTTAAAACCGCAAGTCTGGCTGACCCTTCCTAATGCACAATGCAGGTATGTTTAAAACCGCAAGTCTGGCTGACCCTTCCTAATGCACAATGCAGGTATGTTTAAAACTGCAAGTCTGGCTGACCCTTCCTAATGCACAATGCAGGTATGTTTAAAACTGCAAGTCTGGCTGACCCTTCCTAATGCACAATGCAGGTATGTTTAAAACTGCAAGTCTGGCTGACCCTTCCTAATGCACAATGCAGGCATGTTTAAAACTGCTTTTCCACTCAGATGCACCCTTTGTATGCAAGGAAATCGGTCCCTGAAATCCCATCTTTACTGGCTGCCGTGTGTGAAATTCTGGGCCGTATCTTGCTGTGGCAAGTCATTGTGAAATTGTGCAATGATGCGGAATAAACTATGAACTTATTACATGGCATTTGTCCATGGGGTAGTTTAGTATCGCGTTTCCAATGGCAAATTGTTAATTTCGCAGTATGTAATAAAAGGCCATAACATTCGATTTTAGGTGTCTAGCAGACACTCTTCTCCAGAGAAGAACCTACACAGCTCGCATTGTATTCACAGGTTGGGCGGCACAGTGGATCGCACTGTTGCCTCACAGCAAGAAGGTACCGAGTTTGAATCCCGGCCGAGGGTGGAGCGTGTGGAGTTTGCATGTTCTCTCCGTGTCTGCGTGGGTTTCCTCCGGGTACTCCTGGTTTCCTCCCACAATCCAAAAACAGGTTAGGCTAATTGGGTGGGGGGCGTTAACAGGGCGTTGCTGTAAAAGAGCATGTGTGCTCAATCAAAATACCCTGTATACATAAATTGTTTTTACACGTTAATGGCAGGGTTCCACATGGAAATGTAAGCTGCTAACCCAGTTCTCTTAAACATTATGCTATACCACCACCCAGACTATAGCTGTAAACATGCTAGACAACCACCCAGACTATAACTGTAAACATTATGCTATACCACCACCCAGACTATAACTGTAAACATTATCCTATACCACCATCCAGACTATAACTGTAAACATGCTATACCACCACCCAGACTATAACTGTAAACATTATGCTATACCACCACCCAGACTATAACTGTAAACATTATGCTATACCGCCACCCAGACTATAACTGTAAACATTATGCTATACCACCACCCAGACTATAACTGTAAACATTATGCTATACCGCCACCCAGACTATAACTGGAAACATTATGCTATACCACCACTCAGAATATAACTGTAAACATGCTATACCACCACCCAGACTATAACTGTAAACATTATGCTATACCACCACCCAGACTATAACTGTAAACATTATGCTATACCGCCACCCAGACTATAACTGGAAAAAAAGCTAATTTAATTTGTATGCTGAAGCAGTCCATGCATTGACAGTTCTGATGAGGTCATGAGACAGAGGTGTTTTAGCAGCTCTCCAAGGAAACCAAAGGTGAGTCCGAACAGATTGGGAGCAGATGAGAGAAGACTACTGTCTTTACCTTAAAGCCAAAACCTGAGTGAGAGGGGGACCCATGTGACTCTGAGTTAGGTGTCACATATTGAACTGTGTGTGTGTGTGTGTGTGTGTGTGTGCCAATACTGCATGAAAAGCTGTGTTTACGGGGCAGTCACTACTGTGCACAAATCTGACTATCTGTCCATTTGTCATCGAAAACGGACATAATCTTGTGCACGGAGGTGTTCTTGTCCAGAAACTTGGTCAGATATCTTCCAGAAACCTGCACACTATGCTTTTATTAACATAACATAACATCCGTCATAACCAGTTATGACAGCATGTTTCAGCTAATGGCAAATCTCATAACACTGTCATAATGCATGTGGTCAGCATTTTTGAATTATTTATTTTGAAGCTGCTTTATTTGGGCGATGTCTTATGCCCATGAGGACACTACATCGGCGTAATTATCTCCTGGGTTTTTTAAATTGTCAGATCACCAACAGCTGGGTCATATCTGGCAAGGTTAAAGCGGTTTTTCAGTGTCTTCGTCCATCAAGGACTGATTTCCCCTGGTGACTGCTGTGATCCAGACTGGCCTTAAGTCTGATTAATCACACTGGAAAGAGTTTTATCCCGGGTGTAGAAACTGGCAGCGCCAAACCCAAAGGCCTTTGTTTCAGACTATTCCGATTTATTTGATAAGTGTGGAAATGAAATTTTCCAGTTCTTTGCGGGGCCCTGGGCTATAAATGGCCGACACAATGCCTTAACATATTAATATATTTTAAGCCGTGATCGAATGAGACATTTCACTTTTAAATTATATTTGCTACTTGTAGATGGCTCAGATATGAAGCTATTTAAAAGTGGCCCCTTCATGTCATTACATTGATCTCTGTGTTCGGGGCCAGTCACTGTGAAAGCCTGGCCTTCTTCACATGTTTATGAATTCATGACCCCTTTTCATCACTCATTAAAACCCCATAACAGATCCAATTTAAACTGTAATATGTAGAAAGACATTTGACACCAGTTGGAATACAATAAACCGTTGACCCCTCTCGGTAATTACCAATTATATTAAAAAGCTATTAATATGTGCGGCTATCAAAAGATGATATAGGGGAAGAACACCATAAACATAAACCTTAATCTTCTGCAGTATAAAACATAGCAGGCAGATTTGGACACACATTATATGAATGGTCCTATGTACTGCTGAATAAGCAGTACTAATAACCTTCATATGCACTACATAGGCATTCATAACCACTCATGTCAGTAACTGCAAAGAAGCATATGGAGTACACCATTTGCTATGTCATGGTAATGTCACCTACTACATCAGTGGTGACATAACACACCACATGCCTATTTGAGGTTACTGACAAATATTTATATCGATCTTATGAAAGTGTTATGCACTGCTAATGGAGAAGTAACATAGCTCTTATGAAGGTCAATTCATAGAAAGTGTTACTAAAGACTTTCTATTAGGTTTTGGTATACTGTCATGGCCCGGTCCCTTTATTCCAGTTATTCTCTATCTCTTTTAATCTGCATGTGCGACAGCCGTCCTGCTCCATGCACTAATTAAAGGCACATGGAGGGCCAGGTAAAAAGGGGGCAGTGTTGCCCCAGAGGGCGGGGCCTCCTCGTCCCTCCACGCGGGGCAGTGGGTTGCCGTGGTGTTAAAGCTAGAGCACTACACTGCACCTGTGAAACACATGACCTCCCTTGATAAATATTTACAGCACTCAATGTAGACAGCAACCCGATAAACACATTTGTACTCTCTGAGTATAAAAATGTGGCATTGTGGCAAGCCTGTCAGAAGACTCTTCAGTCTGCATGGCTGATCTCGACAGCCGAGCATCAAACAACGCACGTTTGGCTAAGATTAGTTTGGTGCTTGCAAGTTGTTTCACATGTCAAAATGTTATTGTTCTTAAAACATCAATAATTAGAAGAAAAATGCGAGGTTCAAATGGGACATCAGGGGGGTGTACTATGAAGCAGGATCGATGAGGCTGCATTCAGATCCAATGTAACACATTCCCTTCCCTTGCTCGCTGCCCTCGAGTGAGCTATCTTGTGATGTAATTTGCTACGTGCAGCAAGCTAAATTTACAGGTGATCTGCAAGGGAGGATCGACGAGAAACAAACAAAAACAGAACTATACTGCCCTTGCAACATATAGGAAGTGCACCACCATAGAGTTGAAATGTGACCACCCATTCTTTCCGTGTGGAGCATTTCATTGTGGGATTCCCTTCTTGCTGGAAGCGTGCATTTTATACCCTTGGTGGGAGGGAGAATAAATGAGAGAGCGAGAAAATGTAATTACTCCCTCTTCTTAAATTGGAACCGAATCCCCCTTGGTGTGGCTGCTATATTTCTTTCTGGCATATTGGGGATACTCCCATTGAAGCAAGGGAAGGGAACGACAGGAAAAAAGCATAAAATTTGGATCCGAACGCAGCCTGAGTTAGCTGGATAACTGCACTGATTAAAACCCGGAACAGCTCTTTTTACTTCAGTCCATGTTCCACATTTGGGAGGGTTCCAGGTTTTACTCAGTGCAGTTATCCAGCTAACTCAGTAATCCTGCTGTGTAGTATACCGCCCTGGAAGCAGTGTCAACAGCCCCATCCACATTTAAAATTTTTAATCAACCCAAAATAGATTTGAATTAACAATGGACATTTTACCATTTGTTTGAATTTAATGCATAGGAAATATTTCAATAGGACTAATGAGAAAAGCTGGCTCTGACAGATTTGTGGCGAATAGTAAAATACATAAACATGAACTTCTGTCAACTCATTTGGCTGGAGGAGACAATGAGAAAATAGATGAAGAAATTTAGCATAATTACAAACCAGAGCACTGTAAAGAAAGGTGATGCTGAAAGATGCCTTAAACTTGGCATGTTGGCAGAAAGGCTTGACATTCGCCTCACATCTTGACAAAGGCTTTATGCGAAATACAGTTAAAGCAAACTGAAGAGTCATTTACGTTACGTTTGAGATTTGCCACGTTGTTTATTCGGCTTGTGGTGGGTTACTTTGCTATGCAATATCCTGCCCTCAGTTCCAGCAGCGAGAGGCTCTCATTTGGAGACGTTAACAGGGCTGATGAATTGGCTCATTTATTCTCCTCGGGTCACATTTCATTCATTTTTAGTGTGCGACGCTCACAGAATGTCGATCCACCGAGCGCCGCACATCCAGGCCCATATCGATTATGGACCAGTGTCACCGCTTCTTTCCATCCGAGTCAGGTTCAAGTCCCGTGTGGTTGATGCCGGTTGTTTTTGAAATGCAACAGTCGCAGGTTCAAACATTATCAGGGCGAAAGGCAACAGTTAAAATGCATTAATCCAGTAGGCTACCCATCTACCTACAAACATCTGCTTATCTCCCCGTTCATGTAAACGGCTGTAGAAGAGATGAAGTGGCTGGTGAGAGATCTCAATGGGAGTTTTTTTTTTTTGGCCTTCTGGCTTTGCCGTGTCACAGTCAAATTTGAGACTTACTGTATATCCGGTTCAAACAAGACTCATTGTTGGCAGTGAGGAGAAATGCAATGGACATGTCAGATATCCGGTGAAGCCTTTTTCTCAATTAAAATTTTCTATTGATATTTCATTGGACATGTTGCAGGCTAGTAATCTGCATAAGAGTCAACACATGGGCTCATTTTAGCAATTATACATCCTGCCATCTTATTGCCAATTAATATACCTCAGCTAGGAAATTCCAGGTTTCCCCAATTAAATGAAAGTACAATTTTAAAATGAGTAATCATTTCAGTTTTCCCAGGTTCTCCCATGAAATGCTAACCAAGCCCACTTCTACATACAGTAGCTTCAGTAGTTTTTCATGATAAGGGTGCAAGATGATAAGGCTGTTTGCCATGTAAAAATAAAAAAATACACACACACTCACACAAGCGCACACACACAAACACGCACGCAGATACATATGCGAGTGCTCACACACACGCACACATGTACGCACACACGCACACACATACACACACACGCGCGCATACACACATGCACGCATGCACACGTACGTACGCACACGCACACACACGCACACAGATACATATGCGAGTGCTCGCACGCACACGCATGCACACACACATACACACACGCACGCGCGCACGCACAAATGCACGCAAGCACACACATACGTACGCGCACACACGCACACACACACACACACACGCACACACACGCGCACACACAAATGCACGCACACACATACACACGCACACACACATGCACGCACACACACACGCACACACATACACACGCACACACACATGCACGCACACACACACACACACACATACACACACGCACGCACTCGCACACGCACAAATGCACGCAAGCACACACATACGTACGCGCACACATGCACACACACACGCACACGCACGCACACACACATGCACACACACACGCACGCGCGCACACACAAATGCACGTACACACATACGTACGCGCACACATGCACGCACACACACATGCACGCACACACACGCACACGCACACACATGCACACACACACACACACACACACGTGTCTTCTGGGAAGCGTGAACTGTAATTAGCAGAAGCAGAGGGTGCCATGCCCAAGGACACTGCATTATTGGAACAGACAGAGCAGCGGAATTAATATGTTTAATCAACTCGCACCAAGTAATTGAGAGACCCTCTTGTATATCGTTAACTTTTCAATTAAAAGTTGTTTGCCATGGGAAACCGGGGCTAATTCTCCATGCACATACCTTTTTTTTGGGGAAAATAGATGGAAGATGAAAGAGAGAGAGATGAAAGAGCTAGAAAAAGAGACCCCTACCTGAATGACAGATCAGACGAATAACAACCACATATTTTGATAAAATAGGACAAAAATCATTAGTCATTCAGAGCCTCAGTACAGTCATTTCCTCCATTTTCACTCACTCAGTCCATGGCACAGTGAAAATAAACATTACAACACACATCGCAACATACAACATATCCATCTCAATTTAAAGGATTAAAAAAAATAGATTCTTAAAGCGCATTTCAGGAACGAGAGAGAGAGAGAGAGAGAAAGAGAGAGAGACAGACAGACAGACAGAGAGATATCTTTATGTCTGGCTGGTGGGATGTACTACTGGTAGTGAGGGAATGCACTGCTGTTTAGGGGTATCTTTTGAATATAATATAGAATAAAGCATCATTGTAAATGTTCATGCCTAAATTCAGAAGTTATTTGAATTCCATGCAACTTGAAAAAAACTTAATTATGTAGATCTATATATAGTGCAGCAAGTACTACGCACCTGCTTAAAAAAGCCTTTTCACATGTTCTCTACTGTCAGACTTGTCAAGTTTAATTCATGTTTAAGCGGTTTAACAGTTTACACGGTAATTCGCTGGACTGCGCCAAACTCATTACGATGGGTCTTTCTTCATCCAATTAATCACCCCCTAATCACAGCTAATTGCATTGTACTCAGATAATTGTCCGTTTCCTTGAGGTTGTTCTGATAAATTAGCGTTTTTACCTGCATGATATTGTTCTTGTT
>CM040404.1:7868452-7885952 GCA_022702515.1 Ilyophis sp. 1 JC-2022 | reverse complement strand
AACCTCACAGACGTATGATTATTGCTTTAGTGAACGTAATTAGACTGTCAGGACACACAAACAGATTTGTTTACGAAGAAAGGGGAGCCATATGGCTTTTGCAAAAGCAATTTTGACTGAGGTACTGTACACAGTTAAAGCCGGCTTCATTCTGTGATACCTTCTCTACGGTCATTGGAAATGTGCACTCTCTGGGATGGTGAGAAATCATCGCTGCTGACTTCAAACACAAAGATACGACAAACAGGTATATAGATAGCCAGCAAGACACATTTTTTGCAATTAGCATTTTATGGATAAAAATAAACAAATTGACGAACAATGGTTGTGGCTGAGGATTAAAAAGCGTGCATTAAGTGTTCTCGCGGGCAGAGAGGACCCAAAGTTGTCACCATGATGGAAAAAAAGATGTGCTCCGTTCTTGGTATTACAGTTTTTTTCGATTGCTTAAGCACGATTTTGAAAACAGGGCCCGGTTTTTCAAAACACTACACACAATTAGCACAACCACACACCCAATTAGCAGAACACCTCAGATCTTTTGCAAAATAAAACACTCTTGTAAAAACTATACACTAATTTATAAAAAACATATTTTGTTACCATATGAAACACACACATTTCATATGACTTAATTATGTTTGAACCAGTTCCACACTGCTGTTGCTTACCTAAAACGCTTTTAGCAATTCTACTTCTCAGTGATTAGAGTACTGTAAGTGAAGTACACAGAAAAAGTACAAATATACAATAAATTCACTAAACAATACACAAGACCAATGCTGCAGACTGAAAATACAATTTATTTCTCTCCATATACCCAAATCAGTCAACATGGAGAATCACAACAAAACATGTCCCAGTTTCATTTGAGCCTGATGTCTTTTCAGGATGCGTCCCAGTGTTGACCGAGACATTATTGAAAATGGCATGGTCACCGATAATGTTGGCTTGAATTTCTCTGAGCCTGATAGCATTATTGGCCAAAACCATGTTTATGATCTCTCTCTCTCGTTCTTGCGTGAATATGGGCCCCCTTCCTCCTTGTGTTCTCGACTCTCAATTCTATGTAGAAAAAAATACATGTAACCTACTATAAAATGTCACAGGAAGGGGTATCAAAAGTGCTGATATGGTGCATACAATAAGCAGCTGATTACTGTAACTGTAGACAGATTTTTTTTTATACCAGTTTTCTTGTCGAAATGTCCTAATGCCAGATGCCACTGTATATCTGCTAAGATTTGGCGTCAATCCATGGTTCCCGACATGGTCAACTAGTGTTGCGCGAATTTCATTTGATAAATTTGGTCCTCTTCTTCTTTGAGCACGTTCTCCTCCTGCTTCAGGTCTTCCTCTTCCTCTACCTCCACCTCGGCCTCTACCTCTGGCACGGCCTCCGCCTCTTCCTCTTCCTCTTCCTCTTCCTCCTTCTCCTTCTCCTTCTCCGTGGATTCCCCCTCTCACCCTCACTCTTCTTCTTCTGACTCCTTCTATTTTGGTTGAAGACAGGTGAACTCACCTGCTGCATGTGTATAGTGCTTAAACCTGATTGGTGTGTCTACAATTAAGCAATCATGTGTTTGCGCACCTGATGGCTGTGTTTAACCAATTGGCTCATAGGTGTGGTAATTTGACTGTCAGTGCTTTGGAATTGCAAGGAAGTGACATAATGATATACTTCTGTGTCTAATGTATACAAGTGTGTTTAGTGTTTTGCAAATCACTGTGTGTATTACAGTTTTTCACAATTGTTAACACACAAAAAGCGAAAATTCGGCACAATTTGCACAACCTTCACTTCATGTACCAATCGCTCAACCCAATTTGGCACTATTTCACACTCCCTTATCTGCATTAGACTCTGACTTTCCTTCTTTACACTCTGATGTCAATTACACATCACCTTATTGTCAAAACACTACACACAATGTTCAGTTGTTGCACACACTTCTCAAGTAACTACATACACACAAATATTCAAATCTCTAAACATTCAGGTCTGTTGAGCAATTTGCAATCAGGACTGCAGCATAAAAGTGCCTTGAGCCTCTGCTTTGTTTGGTGAACAATGGAGAACTTTGAAGAGAGAGACAACCAGAGAAGGAGAGGGGTAAGAGTGAGAGGAGGAGGAGGAGGAGGAGGAAGAGGAGGACAAGAAGGAGGAGGGAGAGGAAGAGGAGGAGGAGGAGGACAAGGAGGAGGAAGAGGAGGAGAAGGACAAGGAGGAGGAGGAGGAGAAAGAAGAAGGAGAACGGTCATCTCTAATGATGCATATTTGCTGCATATTTGTGTGCTGTTTTATGTTTGACTATGAAAAGAGTAGGCCTACACTGAGACATTTTACAAAAGGAGAAATGGCTCATTCTCCAGAGTCATTGTCATTCATATGGTGTGTTCCATTTCTATGACTGTGTTTTCAATTTTGCACTTCAGTGTGCTGTAAATGCTTGGTAGTGTAGAATCTGGAAACAGCAACTGAAATCACGTCGGGGTCACCAAATGTAGAATCTGGAAACAGCAACTGAAATCACGTCGGGGTCACCAAATGTAGAAACCACACAGCTAAACCAATGAGGGAATAACTGGGGGTGAAGGGGCAACGTGTTTTCCCTGCTGCTGTGACGTAAATAAAAGATGTTATTTAGTTATTCTCCATTCAGATGAACAGAGCACAATTATAACAATTATTATAGGTTTAATCTCGTATTTTATCTGACTCCATTTAAAATAATAATTTAGAATTTGGGTTAAACCTGCGTGGAACTCGGAGTGGTTACACTCGACTCGTCCTTAATTACTAGTCCTCAATTATCAATATATGCTTGCCGGAATCAGCATTATTGCCGAAGCTCAGTTCGGTGGCGAACGCAGAGGTTGGGGGTCTAGCCAACACAATACATGATATTCATTTATCATAGATAGTTGCGAGCCCAGGTCTGAGTGCATTTAAAGGGCTCCTTAAGGCAGATTTGACAAGAACCGGCGTAAAACGCCCATGGGTTCTCTTCACATCAAATCACCAGAACCATGCACTACTCTGAGTGTATTTAAAGGGCTCCTTAAGGCTAATTTGACAAGAACCGGCGTAGAACGCCCATGGGTTCTCTTCACATCAAATTGCCAGAACCAGACACCACCCAACCCTGTATGTGGGCCGTCACTTGACTGCCTATACCCAACTTGAGAACGCCACATCTGTACCAGGCCGCTGATCAGTCGGTCCTTGGTCAGAATTGTCCCCCTGAATATTCAGTTATAATTTAGGCTAAAAAGGGTATAAGATGAATTAGAGTCATGGAAACCACGCAAGTTAAAAATAAACATAATTTAATAACAGGCAGGCAGGTCATTAACTTCAATTAAAACATCCAATTACACAAAACATAGATTTACGAAAAGAAACACAAAGTAAATATCTTACCCAGCCTGTTCAACTACACACAGACACAGAATATGCACGGTGTGGGAAGTCGGTTACAATCTTCCTTGATAGGCTTGTCTCTCTCCTTTTTATGCCAAATCATGTGTTTGAACCAGGCGGCAGTGCCATAAATTAACCTGGACAGGATGGTCAATCTGGAATTTAGCCCCCACTGTTGGGGATGTTTGTGCAGCGAGAGGGGAAGAGGAGGTAATTACCAGAGAGGACATTTCACTGTTACAGTTTTTCCCTGAGTTACTGAAACTATGCTTTATTAAACTTTATTTGGTATGAAATATATTTCAGTCAATTCCTAGATTTTACCTGAATCCATACATACCAAACAGGTTAAGGTGATATAATAGTATGGTGCAGTTGTCATGAAAATTCCCTCCTGATGAATCATTTTACATGCAATTCCTGTTACTATCACATAAGACAGAATGTAACAATATAAGGATCACATGTGCAATGTTTGTCGGTTTTTACATGGTTATTAACACTCTTAACAGAAGTTTTAGAGTCCTGGTACAGAAGAGAATTAAAGAGTGTAATGACAGGGGTGCCCAAATGAGGGCACTGTGGTATTGTCCAATGGCTTTCCCATAGGATGTGTCCAGGTTTTGGGTTACTGGAGGTCACAGATGTCCTGTGCGGACATTCCTTTCCCATTGTCTGGCTAGGGTCTGGATGCCGTAAATGCTCTTTTATGAGACATTTACAATCAGGGAAAACAGTTCCATTTACCTTTATCTTCATCTTTAGCAGATGGGAACATTCTCGCGAAGATGTTGCCGGACCTCAAAGGAAATCAGAGTAACCCATTATTTTATTACAAGGCCCTCTGGTCCTTCGAAGTCAATGCAGTTCCCAAATGGCAACGTTTCCTGAATCCCACTTTTACTCCCCCCCTACAGCTGTGTGCAGCAAATGCTTAGTTGTGTGTACTCAATGAATGTGTGTGTCATTTGAAAATATGGCTGTGTGTACCAAATGAAAACACGAGATTTGATGGCAAAGAGTCATCTTGCAAAGGGAGTGTCAGGTTTAGCATTTTGTGTGTGAGGTTTTCAGTTTTATGTGTGCAGTTTTGAGAAAGCCGTTATTGTTTTGAGAAACGTGTGTTAACAATTGTGAAAAACTGTATTTTGCAAAAAGTGTGAGGCTGACATTGTGCTTATAGTGGTGCAAATCTAGGCCGATGTTTTGCTCCTTGAGTGTAAGGTTTTGATAATTGTGTAATACTTTTGATTTTAGTGTTTATGCAATCGAAAAAAACTGTAATGAACTAGCTGTTAGATATATTTCATTGACGGTGTATGGGTTCATACGAACAGTCCAACAGTCAATTTTTGCTCTACTATTGCAAGGTATATAAATTGTATTTTTCCATTTGCAACACTCCTAAAATGTGAAGAAGAAAAAAAACCCAGAAGCCATCAAGTTTCTTTCTACTTATTTCCTCTCAGCCTCTGATATTGCAACTTCTCCAAGTTAAACATCAAGACAAACATTCTATGTCTCTAATGTTCTGCTGCGATAACATTAGCAATTGGTTGTATATGCAATTAAATATTCAAAAGAAGCAATCATGGATACTGATTTTGAAGTCCTATTTCTATTTACTGAATGTGTGTGGAAGCGAACAGCTGCTCTGAGGCCCGGTACATTGGCACCACTAAGGGATTGAGAATGCTTAGATTTAAGAACTGTTTCCTCTCAGCTAAATCACTGTTGCCTCCGCTCTGTTTTGCTGTTGTTATCGCTCCAGGTGATGTGGATGCGCATTGCGCCAGGTAGGCCTTGAGAGGCACTCGTCCTGCTAAATAAATAAACACGAAAATGCATTTTGTTGTACGGTAAATGAGCTTGAATTCTTTTCATAACTCACTTGATATGCCGTTCGCACGTCTCTCATCTGCTCGGTTGAGCTCATGAACACAAATTAAGAAAAACGGTTGAGAGACGTACTCTGGAAAACAACAGAGCAAAAACACCAAAAAAACCTTCATTAAAATAAAAGCTTGCAGGCAACACTACTACATTTTCAGCACTAGCTCTATTAGTCCAACAGGCTTAGATACGGGAGATGCAATGCAGGTTAAATAAAACAAAAAGAATAAATTAAAGAAAATATTATAAAAAATGTAAAATGTAGCTCACTAGCAGAAAGCCTATGCTGAGCCAGCTTTCTCTGTCCACATCTCCACATCGTAATTAACCATTTTAACTTGATGACCAAGAGCAGATAGATATACGGCTAATCAATTCTATAAAGTAATATGAAGCAATCAAATGTTTGGCTCTGACAAAGGCTTTTGTGCCTCAATGCCCAGGTCATCATTCTAAACCCATTTAATTAAAGGCTTTTTATCTTTAGCTCCCTATGTGAATGTCAATTTTGTTTCTACCTGCAATAAAAGATTTTGTTTTAAAGACGACCACATAAAGCTAGGCCCCGAGTGAACGATGAAAGCGAAAGATTTATTGTACCGTTAGATAAGTACAGCGACTAGCAAATCAAGGGTGTTTGAGGTTAGCAAATAAATTGCCTGTCATATCTAGCGTTGCTCATCTTAAACAGTTTACAAAGAAAAGAAAATATTCTGAACTGTGAGAATAAAGCAGAGGACCAGTGCCTGGTTGTATAAAACCACTAAGGCTGAATTGCATTTAAGGCTAAATTTCATTAAAGAAAACCCTTGAGAATATATATGAGCGATTTATATAAAAATATGAGTTTCAAATGATCAACTTAAGTGTTTCCTCAACATGTTGTAAGGGACAACTCTTAATTCAATTCAATTCAAGTTTATTTATGACACATTGCATAGAGTTCTCACTCAAATGAAATACAGACCATTTACATTAAAATACATCAATACACTAAAAACATTTAAGACACTATTTAAAAAGGGGGAGGTTTACAGCATTACAGAAGGAAAATAGGGGATTGTGGAGTTTCTGAAATGTTCAGTTCTTGTTCATATGGACTGGAGCTTTCTTTCCCGTCTGCTGTTCCAGTCAAAGACGGACTCATTGGTGGGGAGAGGAGATCTTTCAGGTGGGAGCTTTGTACATGAGCCTAGCTCTTTTCTTCTTGCCATGAGCCGGAGAGAAAAAAAGAAAATACTTAAAGAAGAAGTTCGGTATTTAGAATTATAAGCCCTGTTAAAAGGTTATTGACGATTATATACAGAGGTCTATATCAACATTTTGACAAACTTTGCAGTCTTGAGATATATTGTTTATTGCTCATGTCACAGCTAGCTTACACAATGGATCTGGATGGGCATATAGAAAATCCTTCAAAAAACACCATAAACTCTCGTTTTCAAAGAAGGGAAACTCACCGAGTTGTCACTGGTGTATTGTAATTTACGTTTACGTTTAAAATATGTTTTAAATAACCGTTTAAAGATTTATATAACTATTTTCAGTCGCCGTACAGCCATACGTTTGTAAGTTAGCTGTGACATGAGCAATAAACAATATATTCACAAATTTTTTTTACTTTATACAGCATGAATTTACTTTACAGAATATTTTTTCGCCATTCTTGTCTTCCAACCAGTTGGGTTTTCTTTCCTTTCTGGTATTATCATTTTTCTCGATAATATCAAAGTATAATTTCTTGAGATACTTTGCAAAAGCTAGATTAGATCAAGGAGGTTTAGAGATTGTTGATATGTAGAATAGAGAGGACAGGAGTGCTCTACTCAAAAACCCCAACAACGTAAACGGTTTCTGACCCAAAAACATGGGTATGTTTAATATATAATATATATATATATTTTAGACAGTCTTTAATTTCACAGGAGCAAAGAAAATGTATGCCAAGAGCCAACTTGGCCAAGGGCTGAAACGTGTATTTTTTTTTGCATAAAAATTTTATAAACATATACATATGTATGGACTTTTTTTCTATCATTGTTATCTAACCATGGTAACCTGAGTACATAACTGCAGTGTTATGGCAGAAAGTACCATGAACGTGTTAGCCTGAACCCTTAGGCAAGGGAACCATCTATGCTGTACGCAATGCTTCTAAAGATCTCCCTCACGTTGTCATAAGAGATCAGGCCTCATTTTGAAAGTTATCTTGTTTTATGCACCTGGGCACAGGCGAATAACCAGAAAATGAACCCATAAATAAATAAATAACAAAGAAAGTAAAGTCAAATAAGAGTGTTGGACCACTCATTCAATCAATCAAATTGTATTTTACAAAGGCTTCGTAACCCACAGAGAGAGCCAGGCAACAGTGAAAAGAAAAAACTCTCTGGAAGGATGACACTACTGTTTTGAGTTAAAATGGCTGCTCCCACCCCAGTTTTCAGTCAACTGAGTTTGCCCACCTGTTTTACTTTGCTCTGTGCAGACTAACGCAGAGGTCGTCACCGTCCTCGAGTCCTAGATCTTCTGCCCGCTCCTGCCCTTTCCTCAAGATGCCTGTACCTCAAAGTTCAATGCTTTCATTGCCTTCGTAAATTTGCTCCAGAAACAATAGCCAGTTTAGCCGTCTTGGTCACTTGGACCAGTGGTTCTCAAACTCGGTCCAGGGGGGACCCCTGTGCGTTCTGGTTTTCGTCAGTGGCGCCGCCAAGGGGTGGCCAGGGGGGGCCACGGCCACCCTGATAAAATCGCTGGCCCCCCCACTGGCCCCCCTTCGCGGCTCACGAGTCGCATATGCATAATATGCTTCCGAGTTTGCATAATATGCTTCTATCTGATATTTTACATTAGGTACTATTCATTTAAATCAATAATGTATATATTTTTTATATACTACAACAACATAATAGAATTCCTGAAATTCAGTTATGGCTTTTGGTTTTGGTGTGTCACCCCAAGATTTTCAGTGCCCCCCCCCCCCCCCCTGGCCCCCCCTATGAAAAATTTCTGGGGGCGCCACTGGTTTTCGTACCAGCCAATCTCATGCTTAATTATGTTATTTTCCTTAAACTTGTTCACACGATGCAGGTTTGTCTCATTACCGTTTGCTTTGTCTCTGAATTCTTCATTATCTACCAAATGGTTAGTTTGAGAAGCAATGCAATGCATCCACACTTTTACCAATTAAGAGCCTATTGATTCACCTCAGTCCTTAATTTTAGTTTTTTTTTGTAACCTTCTATGTATTTGTTTGCAATACAGCACAATAAACACATTGTGAAAACATGATTTTGATTCTTTATGGCATTGCATAACTATTTCTGGCATAATGTGGCTCATGCATAAAAAAATCCCTCAAAACATGAAAAGCATGATTAAGAAAAATTAACAGCTTGTTAAAATTCTGGGATTGCAATTGTGTTTGGAACGAAAACCAAGCATACACAGGGGCCCCCCAGGACCAGGTTTGAGAACCACTGACTTAGACAGCTGTCAATCATGTCCCAGCGGTATTCACCCCCTTTCCAGGCAGAGCTCTTCAATTACCGCCATAATTATGCACAGCTAAACAACTGATCCTATGCATGCTCAGAAGCCATTTGTTTGGTTAATAGATGAGCCGCACTTGTGTGTAGCCTCTGCTTTGCGTTTACTTGCCATCCTCATTTACCCAAGAGTCTCTGTGCTTCTGTTTATTACCTGTACCTTTAGATAGTATGCTATGTATAATAATGAGCTGTGAAAATGTATTTCCGTATCATAAATATGATAGAGATTCAACAGGACACAGTTTTTTCTTACTTCCTGTTCACTTACTTTTTCTTCATGGATGACCTCACCAGGGAATTCCCACACTCAAACAAAACTATTTTGTGACCCTTGAACGTGTAGGATCACTACGGCAAAAGGCAAGCGCTCCGTTATCAGTCAGCAGAATCTCCTCCATCTTGCCTTGTTGCCATGGCGTCAGAGGGCAGTCGGTGGAGGGGCAAAAAGCTGCCCGTGACAATTCAATTAAAAACTCTCAATCACCGTACGCCATTCCGGCTCTCCCATGTGTGCGGCGTGAAGGCCCGATGAAACCCGATGCCATCGTTTACTTATTACAAAGTTCACATCCATTTAAGCCACGAGCAGACCTATTAATCAAGCTAATAAGAATTGGCTTTAATTCTGAGAAGGCTACGACAAGAGAATGCCCTGGAGACCGAAGGCCTTGTTTATGTGCCCTTTGTGAGCCTTTAATGTGTTTTAGCAATGCGACGGAAGTCACTGCAGCAGACGGGGCTGTCAAAGTTGCACATTCAAACACTTACTTCTGTCTAATGGGGAGTCGTAGACATACTTTGTGTATAAATGCCGAAATATATATAGCCGACTGCTAATAACTATGCTTGGGACTGTTGGATCATTTTATGCTTAATATTGTGGAAATAACATAAGTAATTCAGAGGGAATAACACAATATAAGGTGCATACTAGGAAACAAAATGTATGACACTATTTCACACAAAGTGCATATTCCAAAAACCTTCATAAAACATTCATAACCTCTTTTACTTATGTACAGTAGATCAAATTCAATAATACTAATATTACATTTATTTAAAAAATCATAAAAATGCAGTGCTGCTAGTGCTATACAGATTGGCCATTTCTAAATATAACAAAATATATAATGCATATTTAAATATGACATAACACATAATGTCAACTGACAAACAAACCAAAATGTCATGCGTGTACATATGTATCATGCAGAAAGGTTTCGATCCACATCAGCATATTAGGCCCACCCAAGATTTATTAAAATGTGCATAACAACAGTGTAAGAAGGACAACTAACGGGGAAAATCTGTCAATGAATGTTAGACAGCATGCGAGTGTTTTTTCATGGAGCCCACCACATTAATACAAACAGCCTAATCGTTACAGTCATGTTCCAGCCCTGAGCAGCTCTATGAAACACTCTCAGTTAGTTTATCCCCGCGGCAACAAGGACAATAAGTGCATAATGAAGATATAGAATAGCCAATAAGAGACTTTGCGTCGGTGTTCTAAAAACAGTACTAGAGTCTATGCATAGAACTAGCTAATTATGTTTTACTTGTATTTGTGAACCCACACACTGAGCCAGCCAGAGTACCTCCTCTTAGTCTGCTTCCTTCAAAGGTTTCTTCCGACATGTCTTCCAGGGAAATTTCCCTTGCCAGTGTTGTCTCTCTGAAAGGGTTTAGGCCAGGGTGAACTGGGAAGTTTGACAAATATTTAGTAAAACGTGCTATATAAATACAATTTGATTTGAATGATTGATTGACTTGCATACGCGTGGCAAACATGCCTTAAGCAATGTTACATTTCATAATGTAGCTGAAGGCCCAGTGCCTGAGGTATGCACAAGCTGCAGAAGATGGAGAGACAAGCTTCTGGCTGTTAGGGATATGACACAACTACAGGCGAAGTCAGAAAAGATGCGTCTCTATTTGGAATATGGGAATATTCCTCACTTCTGACAGTTAGAGGTAAGTCATTCCAGTAATACGCAGGGGGGTGCAGGTTAGGAAGGGAGTAAACAAGCTAAGGGGTGGGGCTGGGGATTATAAGAGCAACATTACAATATATGACAGATTATTTCGTATTTGAATGCTCACGTTTTGAGTGAAGAACAGTATGGTACATTTTTGTAAGCCCTATAGATACACGTTCCGTTTTTATGTTAAAAAGAAACTGCTTAGTTTGAGAGCGCTTGTGCAGGGCTCTAAGGAGTGAGGATAGACCATTAGGGTAACACCAAGGTCCTAGCTGCCTGTTAGACTAGCGCCTGCTAGGCTAGTGAAGGTGCCCTAGGCTGGCTAGAACCAGGCTTCTGAATGCCTTAGGCTAGTAAAAGTACCCGGGCTGCCCGCTAACCACACACAATCTTGAATTGGAGATGAGCAGCAACACACACACGCGCCCACACACAAACACACAAACACACAAACACACAAACACGCACACTCACTGTTTTCTGGGCATATGCATTCTAGAATACACACATAAGAAAGATTACATAGAATCTGCTCCCTGTTGTAAAGGAATATATTTATCCTTGGTGTAAAGAGATTATGTTTTGAAATATCTGCGGAGAATATGTACTGGCATTTACTGAATTTCTGTTTACATACTTACTGACACCTACATATGCATTACTGATGTTCAAATGGTACTGGCCTACACAATGCAGTATATCATTATTCATCTATCAGGAGGGGTAAAACAAAAATCATCATTCAGTGGCACACACACACACACGCGCGCACACACACACACACACACACAGCACAGTGCCCCCATCACTCTGCTGGGGCCATTGGACTTCTATTTGGTTCAGAGGCAAGATCGCCCCCTACTGGCCCACCAACACCAGCAACTTACAGCAGCAACTTCGTCCTGCCAGGTCGTCTCCCAGCCAATCCGATTAGCTGTCACTGCTGGTCATGATAAGGGTACAGGGTGGTACAGCTGCCGGTAAACTGTGAAATTGTGATATAGGCGCATTCTGTCACTGACTACAGAGCCGCTCGCCCCCGCCCCTACCGTCCCCCGTCCCCCGCCCCCCGTCCCCCGTCCCCCGCCTCCCCCCTCCCCTCAAAGTGCTAAAGGAAATCACAACAGCTGTCCGTGGGAGTGACTGAGATTGAGTCTACAGCTGTCAGTGACTTGACTTTCAGCATTAACCTTCTCTTGTCGCTTCTCTTATCCCTGTTACCACACATAGTAATGCACGGCGTGTAGCTTTACAGCACATAAAAGCCAAACAACAGCAGTCATACCACAATAATAAACTCAACATGAATTTATTAATTACATTATTACATGAACAACATCGATGTAATATTATTCCCATTAGCATTTTAATATAGGTCAGCTTAAACTGATTCAGTTATTTTAATGATTTCATAACCTGTGTCAGTGCATTTTGCAAAAAATCAAAAGCTGTTTTTATGTTTGCATGATGGAGGAGATGGCGAACCAATCAGACGTTGAAGAGTACTTGTTAAAACCAATAGGAGGAGACCTATTCTGAAGATTCCGCTAAATAGATAAATATTTGTTTTGATAAATGATTGTGTTTCTTATTGAGAATCCTTAAAATAAATTAATCTAAAAGCTTAATCTGGTTTGGAGTTTGTCTGAGAAGTCAATATGACTCCACGGCCTGTGGCTAGGATTACAGAGAAGGTTAATGAGGCGTGTATTGCTTAAAACACAAACTTATGCTTCACATTTGTAGCTGTGTAACAATGTATTTGGAACAAAGGATATATCAGGTTCTTATCAGGTACTCTGCAAGAACTGTTTGATTTAAATTATCACAATTAATAATCAATGGACCATAGACCTGTGCAATAAACCTGTGAATAGTGGCGAAGCCACGAAAATAAAATCAGTAATTAGTAACAAATAAAAGAATACCTTCCCAAACAATAGAAAGTCAACTGCTAATAAAAATGACACAAACAACCATTCAGATACTTAATGAAGGTGTGTCTTTAAGAGATTATAGAACTGTTTTTTGCAGGTGGTTCTAAACAGTAAAAATAAACAGTGGAAAGAACAGTTTAGAATAGAACAGAAGGATTAATAGAGATCAGGGGAGTATTCAACAAAGCAGGATCATGAGTTAGCTGGATAACTGCAATGTGTAATTCCACAAAGCAGGATCATGAGTTAGCTGGATAACTGCACTGAGTAATTCCACAAAGCAGGATCATGAGTTAGTTGGATAACTGCACTGTGTAATTCCACAAAGCAGGATCATGAGTTAGCTGGATAACTGCACTGTGTAATTCCACAAAGCAGGATCATGAGTTAGTTGGATAACTGCACTGTGTAATTCCACAAAGCAGGATCATGAGTTAGTTGGATAACTGCACTGTGTAATTCCACAAAGCAGGATTATGAGTTAGCTGGATAACGGCACTGATTAATTCCACAAAGCAGGATCATGAGTTAGCTGGATAACGGCACTGAGTAATTCCACAAAGCAAGATCATGAGTTAACTGGATAACTGCACTGTGTAATTCCACAAAGCAGGATCATGAGTTAGCTGGATAACTGCACTGTGTAATTCCACAAAGCAGGATCATGAGTTAGTTGGATAACTGCACTGTGTAATTCCACAAAGCAGGATCATGAGTTAGTTGGATAACTGCACTGTGTAATTCCACAAAGCAGGATCATGAGTTAGCTGGATAACAGCACTGAGTAAAATCCGGAATAGCCGTTTTTACTTCGGTCCATGTTCCAGATTTGGGAGGGTTCCGGGTTTTACTTGCAGTTATCCAGCTAGCTCAGTAATCCCGATTTGTGGAATACCCGCTAGGATGACTATGATACGAAACACTTCAAGCAGAAAAACGTGCCAGGATTACCAGCAATAACATACAAACTTGAAACGAACGTGCAGAATATTAAATAAATCATATAGAGGGTAAGATATGGAGAGCTTTTTTAATTAAGAGACTAGACAGTAATTTTTAAGAGTTGTTGATCTCTTAAGAAATGAAGTGATGACAAGAAGATTAAATTTATAAGGTGAAAAATAATGGGAAGAGCCTTGTGGTGGTGATGCTGGTGGTGGGTGAGTCTTGTAAAATATGAAAGATTAATACACTGGTACAGTATATTAAGACACCCAAAAGGGTTAAATATCCGGAATTATAAAGTCACTTGTTTTTATAGAAATTGTTCACTGGATATCTCAGAGCAATAATAATAATAAACTTTCTTCTAAGGGGAGAGAAATTTAATTGGGAGGGACTGTCACGGCACGACTGCTCGTGACCTTGAGAAAGACGTGGCTGCGCGGGCGTCGACGCCTCCCTATAATGAACTCCACGCACAGTGCGGTCTCCTCTCACTTATTCCTTCGAGCCAGCTCTCTGAACCATCAAAGGCAATTTTATGCTGATCTCCGCTTGCCCTCTGATAATGCATCTGCATTCATTTTCATCATTACCGACAAGATAAAAACACCCTCCTCAAAGCATGAAACAAAAACCAAATTAATACAAAAATTACTTGTTTTAACACTTTGCTGCTATGTGTTATATTATATTGTATTCAATGTTTTAATCTAAAGTAGGCTACATGCTACATGCTACAAGGGTAACTAGATAAACAGCAGATAATTATGCACATACAAGTGATTAATCAGTTGACATATCAATCTTACCAGTTTGTTAAAGAACAATATTTGCAGTTTGCTGGGAGCCGGATTCACTAAGGACACTATAAACTATAACCTATATTACGACTCTTTTGTGGTCGCAAATACCGACACATTAACGACCGATTTACTATCACTGGTTCTAATTACGCAATCAAATAAATTAAACGCCCCCATTCACAATTTGTGCGGTAGGAGACTCCTATACATATGCGCTAATAAATGGATACGGAGAAGCCATGCACAAGTCGCCATATAACCAAAAAAAAAAGAAAATTTAATTCACGAAAACTTTCCTACAACATAATGCCGAAAATTACACAGGTGGTGATCCAACTAAAGAAAGAATATTAACACAGATAGAACAAAAGGTGGAAGGTATGCAAAATGAGAAAGTCGTGGGAGTGGATACGGGTGAACTGGTGACGGGTGAAAACCACAGAGCTTTGGAAGTAACTGTATTCACAATTAATTATACTATAAGGCCTACTGAACACATATGCACAACAATTGTTTAAATTCAGAACTGCGTTTTTAACTGATGACTTCAGTAGAAGTAGGCCTATTGCGTCTGTGACATCCGCCGTTTCCCTCCAGTCCACCTCTCTTTCGTTTCCTTCGTTTTCTCATTCATTACGTTACATGTTGTGTTTTTCTGTTTACCCTGTTCGTCTCGTTTCTGTGTTCGTTGCAGGCTGGGCGTGGTCCCCGTTTAGTTCCTTGTTTTCTCCCTGTTAGCCTATCACTCTCCCTCTTGCACACATTCCTCACTCCTTTTCATTATTCAATTAGCCCTCTCACCTGTTCCCCTCTCTATTTAAGTTCCCCTGTTTCATAGTTTCATCGCCAGTTCGTTTTCTCTGCTCCGTTTGAGATCACTCCCGGCCTATTTGTTAACCCGTTTGTTCTGTTCCTCGTTCCAGCCCGTCCAGCTTGCCTCCTGACCAGCCCAGTTGTCATGGATCATGCCTTTCTTTCCTTATCTCCGCGTTTTGTATTCCTTTTTCTTTTACCGGTAATCTATCGGATTTGTCTGTGTTCCACTACGGGTTTTGCTTTCTTCTCGGTAATTGGTGAGTTCACCTGTCCTGCATTTACGCTCACTACTTATACCCCGCTTTCTCCCTTTCTTGTCGCTTCCATGTTATTTCACGTAACATTCGAGTCGGTAAAAAGGTATAGGAAGTTGTGCTGCTATCGACTGCTTTGCTTCTCAACGTGGGACTTGTTAGCAGTACAATTTAGAAAAAGCAAAGTGATCTTTTTCGCTCTTATCTCAGAGCTTAGGGTTTTAGTTTTTTTGTTTTATACTCATACCTACGAGTGCTCTCACCCGAAGTCTTAGGGGTTTCCTCTTCTTTCTGTTTGTTCGCTCCACAAACGGGAGTTAGATAAGCGTTACTGCTTATTTCTTCTGTTTCTCGGATATCAAGCTCCTCACCTTTTATCGCGAGGTTATTTGTGTTCTCCTTATTTTCCCCCTCCACTACGGATTATTGTCCGTTTTAGTGGTTTTCGTTGAATGCTTTAAGATTCCTTATCTGTCGCACCTGGACCTCCAATATTTCCTAAGTGTCTCTGGCATAGAGAACCCCTACACCAGTTTTCTTCATCTGCCCTGCCTTAGTTCGCCAACCCCATATCCAGTGTGTCACCTTTACTTTCCCTGCTTGCTTGCTTGCCTGCAACTTTGTCTTGCATAAATAACTATACTCCCAGGTGGAGTTTTCATCGAGTCTGTCTCAGAGTCTTGCATTTGGGTCCAGTCCAGTACTCAGTCGTAACAGCATCTTTTCAATAAAACAAATATAATGTCATATTAGCCTATATCTGAAAGTGAGACATGATTAGTAGAAAAATGTGTGAAACATGTTTTAAATTCTGTCTCCTTTTGAGTGCTATGTCCTATAGCCTGATACCCTTCTCACGCATCCTGTGTGTGAGCTATAGGCTATGTCAGAGCAGACAAATTATGCCTGCTTTCAGGAGATCTAAAAATTCTCACACAAAAAGGAGAGTCGCTATTTATGCCTTCATAAATTTCTTTAAAAAAAGGTTGCAGAGTGATGTTACCCCTGAAAATTACATTCTAATAGTGATTTTTACCCATTGCGACTGTTTAGTACTAAATCCGATGTAGATGTTGCAACTTTTAAGCGACTGCTTTTGTGTCTGAAAAGCAGTCGCAATCCTTTAGTAAATCCGGCTACAGGGTGTTCTGTGGCTTCAGGTAAATATACCTTGCCCTGGAGAACAGAAATCCCTACGCCGGAAATGGTCTGGAGATCCATAAAGCCCACATTTTAAAATTTGTTTTGATGGCGGTCCTACAAGATTAATTTAATTAAAAATCTTCTTCTGCAATAAAACCTAATGATCCTAAATTCCAAGAACTCAGTCACTAAAAATTAAATGACAATATTACTAAAGAAAAAGCTGGTAAGTTTGAACCACCTGCAAAATAACAAAAACTACACCGTTAACTATGAGTGAGATAATTTAGTGTGACCATTCATGTTTGTTTACATGGAACATTACTGATATAAAGAGCACAACACCCTGTGTTACGAGACAGTCCCGACAATTTACTCTACGGCATGTAGAAAGAGCTCCACTCCTGTGGAGTTTTTTTTTTTTTGCAAATTCATCTTGAAAAAGTATATGCAGCCATTTTCCCATAGTGCACAGCAAAATAATTGTCTAGGCTGCCTACGCGGCATTCGTGAAATGCTTGATGGGATTTCAATTCCAAAATCAGAAGACCCTTTTTGCAGAGCGCAACATAATTTTAGTGAAATAATTAAAACTTACAACAATAAATCAAGATATATTTGGCAATAGTACTATTGCAATAAAGTAAGTAAGTACGATATGGATCGAAAGCAGTGCGGGTCTGGACATGATAAAGGACTACACAGCAGGCCCAACCACATTAAAAATTCTATTACACTGCGATGGGTTTCTT
>CM040404.1:7827571-7867952 GCA_022702515.1 Ilyophis sp. 1 JC-2022 | reverse complement strand
AACAAGACGTGTGGATTCTTTAAGCAATCAACGATTTACATGAATCACTAGTGCCTAAATGTACCTAAAAACCAGGACTGGATTCTGGCCCTCAAGGACTGGATTTTGACAGCTGCGGCATAGACAGTCAAGTCTATTTTATTTACAGAAAAACTTGAGAGGGTCACCTCTATGAAGGTCTTCCTACATGGGGTATGGTGCAAGAAATTCTTGGAAGAAATTTTCTGTTACCCATATTTATATGCAAAATCCCAGGTAATACTTGTTTATTATTTTCCGTGCACAACAGGTTTTTTTTAGAAGCACTTTAAAGCAATTACGTTTAATTTGATTTAAGTGACAGCTGCAATGACTAAATAAAGCCTTCCCTTCGTTTCACACGACCTTCTGGCACTCAGAGTGAAACGTTCCTATTTAAACAGCACGCGGTCAGTTTGAAGGTCAAGTGGGATGATGGCTGGCCTGCCTTCTACGGGGAGAGAGTGTAGTGCAACGCACGGTGTAGTATAATGGGTTAGCGAACTGGGCGTGTCACCCAAAAGGCTGCAGGTTTCATTCCCAGGTGGGGCACTGCCAGTGTACCTTTGAGGAAGGTACTTAACCTGAATTGCTCAGGCTGTATAAATGGATACTGTGCATAATTGTGGAAGTCACTCAGTGTAAGAAGAGCTGTGATCCGAAATTTATGCTTTCTTCCCGTCATTCTCTTCTCTTGCCTTCAAGGGGAGAATCCCCAAAATGCCAGGATGAAATATGGCAGCCACACCAAGTGGGTTTCGGTTCCAAATTAAGAAAGGGGAGGGAGTAATTATATTCCCTCACTCCCTCGTTTAACCAAGGGTATAAAACGCAAGCTTCCAGCAAAAAGGGACTCCCACAATGCAATGCTCCACACAGAAAGAGTGGGCGGTCACGTTTCAACTCTATGGTGTTGCGCTTCCTATATTGGGAGCGAGGACGGTTCAGTTCTGTTTTTGTTTGATTCTTGTCAATCCTCCCTCGCAGTTAAGTTTGATTGCTGCATGTCGCAAATTTTCTCACAAGATAGCTCACTCGAGGGAAGAGAGCAAGGGAAAGGAATGTGTTAAGTTGGATCTGAATGCAGCCCAGGGCTGTGTCCGAATCAGAGCCCTATCTACTGCGTCCTGTTTACTGTGTACTAGCATACTGTATACTGCTTACTGCATATTGTTCAGTGACATGCAGTATGCAGAAAATATCTTCCATACTATTATCAGCGAAAACCCGGAAAAAATTATATCATACGGGGATATTAAGAACACTCAATATTTAGAATTGTCGCGTACTTAACAGCTTTTTAAAAAAGTATACTCAACTGGCATACTCAACAGTAGGCAAGTGCGCTAAGTCTGACTCAGGGCCCAGGTCTGCTAAATGGCCACAGCACATGCGAGCAGCCAGTACTGAGCACGCTCAGAAGCGGGAGGACGCAGTGGACACTCACGTTCATGGGGATGTTCCAGGCCATGTACACGTGCGACTTGTACTCGTCCATCCAGACTTCAGCAGCTCTCAGGGCGTTCCTCTTGGCGTAGTAGTCGATGTCGTTGTTGTACGGCTTTTTTGTGCGCTCGATGTGCGCCACTCTGGCACAGGGCAGCACCTCCATGCTTCCTCCACACTGCCACACCTGGACAAACAAACACAACTGCGTCACAGTGCCCGATTCCACAAACAATCCATGCATCTCGGTTTTTAAGGAAACCCGTTTCTGAACTCATCCACAACCCATGCCCTCCTCTCACAAGCCACTCCTTCTTAAAAGTGCAATAGGCAAGATTTTTTTGATATCATTTTTGCGAAATTACTAAATTTGCTCATTACATTCCAGCAGCTATCAGTCAATCTAATGTTCTGAGAAAAAATCTGGTTTTGTACTAGGCTGTCAAAAAATATCAAGCCGGTCTTCCAAAAACCAACCAGTCAGGGCTAGCTATGTAGCTACCAATCAGGGCAACTATCTAGAAGCAAAAGATCCTCCTGGTAGAATAAACCCCTCCCTGTCTGCCTGTCTCCGTGCTGGCACTGGAGCATCATTTGGTGGGAGGGGCTTAGTAGAGAGATAGGAGGGAGGAGTGTAAAAGGGGGAAGTCTTTTTGCCTTGTATATTTTCAAACTTGCCTGCTGCAGCTTTAAGTGTATCTCCTGAGCCTTCTTGTATATGTGGAGTGCACTTTTGCTATGCTACATACAGGTGGAGCTTTAGAACATAGACAGCAGTGTGTGCACTTGATTGAGAGAATACAATTCTCCCGAAAACCCAAAAGTATTTATTTTTATTTTTTACTTCCCATTTGTGTAAGTGAACGTCACAGGAACTGAGTCATAGATATTTGGTAAATCTTTATTGAGAGCAGTTCTATGACGAAGTATAGTCAAGAAGCCTGTGGCGAGACAGAGCTAACAGCAATAGGCCACTAGCTCACAAAATTACATTTAACATTAACATTGCTTCTGCAATGGATTGTTCAAAAATGAAAGTGTTCAATTATGGTCAGCGGCACTGAAAATTTATGTCACACCCTCAATAAATGGCAAAGGTCCCAGTAGAAGATGTTAAATCTTTAAAACTTATATATCTTCTGAATCGTTCTCAATTTTTCTTGAACATTATCGATGATGCTAAACAATCTGAGCATACAGTCGCCATGTAAATTACTTATTACTTACAAACGTATTCAGAACTGTTATTTGCTATCTAAACTTTACCGCACACTTGTCATTATTAATGTTGTTAATCTTGACACAATATACATGTATACACAGTATATTATATATACAGTGGGGTCCAAAAGTCTGAGACCACATTGAAAATCTAACATTTTTCATGTAAACTTGGAAATAAACAATAAGTTTGTGGATTTTGGAAAAAAATCTAAAACAAAAACAAGTTATGACAAGTGAAAAGAAGAGTTTTTTAGATTCTGCACTATTTCCAGGTCACTAATCAAATTTCCTTGAGTCTTATCCCTTCCATTGAAGCATGTGTTCAGACGACACTCAAGTGGATTTGATCTACTCAACAGTGTCTTGTTAGTTAATTGGCTTGCACCATCAGAAAACCTATACATCAAGCTTTCTTCACTGAGAGAGAGAACATCCACTGCATCACAGATACAGAATGTGCTGAATAAAAAATGAGAGACTCCAATCAGTAAAAGTACTGTCATAAGAAGGCTAGCTAGTAGTGGTCTCAAAGGACGAGTAGGAGTCTCTAAAGCACTTCTCAGGAGGGGGAACAAGGCCAAACGATTGGCATGGGCTAAGACATACCAGCATTTTTACTGATGAATCCAAGTTTGAGATTTATGGCAGTAAAAGAAGGGTTTATGTAAGGAGACGAACTGGAGAGCAATTGATACCACAGTGCATCAAAACAACAGTGAAACATGGTGGTGGGAATATTGAAGTCTGGGGCTGTTTTGCCTACTCTGGAGTTGGGCACCTGCACCGAATCGACTACATGGTACTTTTCTGAAAAAAGAAAAGTACCACTCCATTCTTCAGAGAGATGCTATACCCTTAGGTTTGGAGATTTGTGGAGAGGGATTCATACTGCAACAGGATAATGACCCTAAACACACCTCAATGCTTTGCAAGAACTACTTGAAGACCAAAAAAGAGCAAGAAGTGCCGACTGTCATAGACTTTCCTCCACGGTCACCTGACCTCAACCCCATCGAACATTTATGGGGGCACTTGAAGACAGAGAAAGCCAAGCATTCAGTAACATCACAAGATCCTCTTTGGAATATTGTCAAATCATTTTGGGATAACACGGATCATCAGGTTCTGCACAAACTTGTGGAGTCCATGCCAGCTCGAGTAGAAGCTGTCATCAAAGCAAAAGCCGGACATACCAAATACTAATAATTATTTTCATTCATGTAAAGTTTTCAAATATTTAACTTTTCATTCAAATTGTTATGCTGATAATACCATTTCTAATGAGAAAATTTGCATTAAATTAGAAAAGAATACAGAAGCATTTTCACTTTTGAACCCAACTGTATTCTACTTAGATTTTTGGAAATAACATTTTTGGTTGCCCTGCCTACTACACAGCTAGTATTTTTATATTTATATTTACACTCATGGTTTTTTGCTCTTTTCATCTTCTCTGTCTATGTAATATTTTAGTAATTTTGTATTCTCTTTACAAGATCCACATGAAGTGTTCTCAGATTATGATGATTATTATTATTATTATTATTACTTCTGTTGTACAAGTGGCTTTTTTTGTGGAGTGAGCTGCCAGGGTGCATTCTGGGAAGGTCTCCTGAAACAACCCCGCCATGTGTGGCCCTATGCGTCAGAGCAGCCGGGGTCCAACAGAGAAGCAATCCGTCGCTCTTTTATGAGCCGTTATTCTTCCTTTCATCCCCTCTTTCTCCCCCCCGCTGCTCTGTGCTGCGGCTCTTTTGAACAGTTTCCGGCTCAACAATGGGACACGGAAAAATCCTGCCGTGTTTTGCTTTATTGCTTTCCGGCCTGTAATGGTCTGAGAGACGCGGCGTGAGATCAGGCCGGCGCGTCAGGCGCCGGTCATTCTGCTGTCAACACCGGCTGACGGACAGCGTCGGGCATCGGCGTCGCCCTGTACTCCAGGGTCAACAAGCCAAGGGTTTGAGAGAGAAGTCCTGCGTCCGGCGTATAACTCATCAAAAACCGCTGAATCTTTCCCACAATGCCGCCGTCAGTCCTTTTACTCCGAGCCGTAAAATAAGAGCGCGTCTACTTTTCGTTCTCTCTAAGGGACGAGGAACACACTTCACATTACAGCCTGCTCGTGTCGGCGTAATTACAGCAGTCCCTCACTAGCCGCGCTCATTTCAGCCGCTGATTTGACGTCAGATGATTAATGAATTTCATAGGCCTACCATTTTCACCGGCCCGCGCGCTTACCGCCTCAGTTATCCGCCGTCTGACGTGCACTTAATTGGCTCAAATGCGTATGCTAATTTCTCTGCCTCTGGCGCACGTTCACCTTCGGGCCAGCGCCTGCCCCACGTATTTGGTGTGTGGAAATGGCTTTTGGGAGAAAGAAGATTCGGGGGACGTGAGAACCACATTCAGAAAGCAATGTGGAAGTGCAGGGGAACTCCAGCCAAAAAAACATAATTTAATATGTCAGCCATCACCTTTATAATTTACCTAACCCAATTCTAATGAGTCACATGTAATAATTTACCCCACAACAGAGAAAATGTATATAGAGCCACACCCCAAATAATGTCACCTAGTCCAGGCATAAAGTTACACCTTTCCTTCAGTGTAGAGGGAGTTAATTGGATGATTCTTCAGTGTAGAGGGAGTTAATTGGATGAATTCAGAAGATGTAGCAGAGGTTGCAGTTCTGATTAAATTAAAACAAGACTGCACTTATGACTTTAGAAACATAGAGAAAACAAAAGATTTGTCACCGTTAATCAGGCGACTGCATTACAAAAGACACCTCCATTAACTCAAATGATCAAATCCCAATTGAGTCCCTCAGCCAGTATCACCTCGTTCTGCAGATACAGATGAAAGAGTTGCATTTGACACAGGTCACACCAATTATTCAGGTTCTAAATTATTATTTTTGGGTAGAGTTCCCCTTTGATTTTGAGATTTTTTGCTTTTTAACTCAAGGTTTATTGGGTCTGGTAAAACGTGTTTGTCTCCACAGCCTCTGAATGTGGTCAGGGAGTAAGCACCAGGGAGTTATTTAAGAGAGTCTCATGTCCCCGTGTGAAGGTGCATCAACCTTAGCTACTGATTGACTGTCAGCAGGGACAGTTCCTATTTTAAACTGTCCATGTCATTAGATTGAAGGCAGCGCTAGTGTCTTTTGGTAAGCTAGCCTCGCTCACTCCTGGGAATGTGTGATGGAACCGGGCTGACAGTGTGCTAACATTGCTATTGTCTGCCATCTGTACAGGTCAGAGCTTTTTTATAGTTGTGTTGTTTTTGTGATTTATAATATGCAAGTAAATACTTTTACTTCTTTTCTCCCCTAGACTGCCACAAGGACCAGGAATGGGTGGGGGAGATGTTTTGTGATGTTATTTTGTTACTCTTGCAATCATTATAATTGAATTAATGTACGTTTGGAGATATGTGTGATTTCAGGTGTGTTTTAATTATAAAATAAAATAAATATCGGATAGAATATGTTATTGCTTTATGCCTTAACCACTGTAAAATTCAATAGTATTGAAGTATTTGACACCAATCATTAAGAAAATAAACGTTTTTGCGACCTCATCCAACCAAAAGATGGGGTCCTTGATACAGTGACACCTCGGCCATTCCATTGGCAAATGTGTCCAACGGAGCGATGCATAAAGACTGATTCTGGAGTTTAATTTGAAGGTTAAGGGTCAAAGGTCAAGATGGGGTCTAATTAACAGGAAACCGCAGCAGAAGAGCAGAATTTCACAGGCATGAGCAGTCCAAAGTTATACACGACGGCTGCATTGCCTCACCGATGGACTGCTGAGCTCAATGAAGCAGAGCTTGGCAGCAAAAGTCCGCACTCTTCCAAACAGGCAACGTTGCAGTGATGGCACAAGCTTACAGCTTCAATTTTCCATTTAAAAAAATTCCATGCTCTACTTTTCACTCATAAATGTTGTAAAAATACGAACAAAAATGGCGGAACCTTCTGTGTGTCTTTTTTTGCTTTGCCAACAACAGCAGACAATTTCTGTTAGTCTTCATTTTTTAAATCGGGGCTTTTGAAACCACACACGTCGAATGCAGTATACGTAGTGTAGCGGTGACTCGAAGCCCCGCCACACTTTGCCAATTCCAAACCTGAGAGAGAAACAAATAAAAAGTGCGTTGGCTGAAAACTCGGTGAAGAGCGGTCATACACTAGGTTTGAGTTGATGGATCAGACAAGCTTTCAGAAGAAAACTCAATTTGTTCATTTTGGGGCCGGGCAATTGAAACGTCTGCTTCAGTTAATCTTCCTGTTTCTTCAGTCCGACAGGCGACAGGTGCTGGTGGCTGCTTCAAAACATCTCAGTTTTAACTGAAAATAAACTCAATGCAACATTGATTTCAACCTGCGGGAGCCAACCGTGTTTTCTTCCAAATTAAAAAAAAAACAGAGGCAAGAGGACAATTGGCCAAAATATAAATAAATGTCTTATTCTTTGTGCTGCTTTCACATATTTAAACTATGTGTACGCAAAACCTGTCAGCCAAGCTAAACACATTCTAAATGCAAAATGTGACATTTACACGATAAACAGTTTGGTAAGAACATACAGCACAATGCAAGCAAATCAGTCCCCTTGATTAGAGTATTCAAACAAGATTTTGAAAATACAACTTGTATTCATCTTTTTTTTTTTTACCATAAATCTGTGCAGCAAAACGTATTTTGTAATTCAAGTTGCACTCTGTGTCATCATTTCAAATCCATGCAAATTTAATGTGGAATACAGCAATTTTGACGGCATTGCTTATTGTAGGCTATGCCTGCTTTTTCGGGACATAAGACTCATGCATCTGAATACAGATTCTGTCATGAGAAATCTTCCACAGTCATTTTCATTTCAAACTGACAGCGATTTAATTGGCATGACGAACGGTCCTATGGATTTCATTTAACATGAACCAGAGATGTGAGTAATAGGCCTTATTTAAAAAAAACATATTTCGTGTTACCAGAACAGGAAGTAAGCCAAGCACAGCGTGCCACCAAGTGTGTGAGTGTCTCACTGAGTCTGGGTGTGAGTCACTGCGCAGTGATGTGTGCGTCGTATACATTTGCGCGTGTAATTTAATTATTGCGCAGGCCCTGGTTCTCGTCCCTCTCCCACCCCGTTCGCACGGTTTAATTTAGAACCTGACTCACCCGGCGCGTCACAACCTCTGAGGAAATCTGCCCCACTTAAAATGTCCGTGATCCACGGAATGATCCGGTCCGAAAAAATAAAATCAATCTTTTTGAGAGCTCGTGCTCTTTTATTCCTAGAAGCATTATGGAGGCCATTTTCTTACAGTGCGCTTATTGCTACGGTTTGTCCACTGGTGATCTCCAATTCTCATTCTCCCGTCGTGATTTCATTCCATCCGCCAACGGGTTATTTCCCCTTCAGTTGCCGATTGGTAATAATATTTTCAGCAACTGATCGGAGTCCACATTCCCCGCTGCAATATAGGGTGGTAATATTCTCAATTAGCGCTAAATGGAAAAGCGTATGTATTGCATTCAGAACCCTGTAGTGGTAAAACAATCAAATAACCATTTAACCTTACAAGCAAGAAAGAGAGCAAAGCCTTTTCCTGTCCATATTGGCTGCCACAGACTTTATTTTTAATGAAATATAGTCTTGCATAACACATTTGAAGGGCACTGCAATGCGATACTTATTCATTCCAATTAATTTATGTAGAAGTATATTTACTATGATTGTTTTGCATGTAAGCACGCAGCAATGTTTTTATAGGTTTATATCTATTTCTTTGTATCTACTTATCGTGACATGGAGCAGCCTGTAGTTGACTCCTTGTTATCCGTAACATATTGCCAGTCAGTTAGCATATTAAACCTGAGTTTTAAGAATTTGAGTTTTTGTAAAGTTTCCATCTCATACTTTTAAAACATATACAGTGCTAGGCGCCGTGGTGGCACAGCGGTAAAAGCATCAACTTTGAGTCGATGCAGTTGCACACAGGGCCCGGGTTTGGGACTCGGCGGGGAGAATTGTCACACATAACGGCTGCATGCAGTACTGGAATCACAGCCACAGACACGAGGAGTCGTGCCTTGAAGAAGACATGGCGACCTCTTTCCTACCACCGGGGTTGTATAGCGGTGAATTCTCAGCAGTACACAGGGAATTCAATCATACTAGGGTACAATTGGCCAGCAAATTCTGAAAAAAATCTGGAAAATATATATATATATATATATATATACACATGTATACATTGCTGATTGCCAGGCATCGTTTTCCCTCCAACAGGGAGGTTCTTTTGTTTTTGTTTTGTTTTATCATTTAGCAGCCATTAAGTTAATTCAAAAACGTAAACGTTCAACTACTATTGTAACAAAATTGTTTTTTAAAAATAATAATAATTAATGCAATGCCACCCGGAAGCTGAAATAGCTGGAACATCCCAGAGTCCAGCATCGACTTTTGGAGGAGTGTGATTATTGTGCTTGGGATGTAGAACCCCATTTCAACTACCACATGTAAATTAAAGATCGATATATTTCAATGGCCGTTTGCAGGAGGCTCGATGGAGAGACCGTTTAATCATTGTTAAGTTGGGGCCGTCGCGTGACGGATGACATTCTTCGCTGTTTTCCAGACCGTGTGGCCTCTGGAATGAAAACGTCGCGCGGCTCTCGATTGCGGGCTGTCGGGGCCGGAACAGTTTTCCGCGCGCGGGTGGACGTGACTCGCGCTGCGCGGCGTTTGAAAGCGGCGGGCGGACGTGACTCGCGCTGCGCGGCATTTGAAAGCGGCGGGCGGCAGTCACTTCAGGTGCAGACGGTGAAAAAGCACTCCAGAGGGTTAAACAGCGTTCTGTTCTAAATATAGAGGCTGTAATTATCAGCGCAATCCTCCCTCTCTCTCTCTCTCTCTCTCTCTCTCACAGTGAAGTACCTCTTATCATGTCCTCTAGACTCTTCAATGTGCTGCGTCCCAGTAAGAGTTTATTCTGCTGTTTGCATTTTTTTGGTGCCGTTACTGCTGCTGGTTTTTAAATGGCTCTCTCTCTCTCTTTCTCTCTTTCTCTCTTTCTCTCTTTCTCTCTCTCTCTCTCTCTTTCTCTCTTTCTCTCTTTCTCTCTTTCTCTCTTTCTCTCTTTCTCTCTTTCTCTCTCTCTCTCTCTCTCTCTCTCTCTCTCTCTCCCTCATTCTCCATCCCATTATTTCTCTCTCACACACAGACTCACTCTCACACTGTCTCATACATTCTCTCACTCACTCTGTCTCTCACACTCACATACATTCACTCTCTCACTGGCTTTCTCGCTCTTACACACACAGACTCACTCTCACACTGTCTCATGCATTCTCTCACTCTGTTACACACACATTCTCTCTCTCTGTCTCTCTCAGACACACACATTCACTCTCTCACACACACACATTCTCTCTCTCTGTCTCTCTCAGACACACACATTCACTCTCTCACACACACACTGTCTCATACATTCTCTCTCTCTCACACACACACATTCACTCTCTAACCTTCTCTCATACATTCTTTCTCTCTGTCTCTCTCACACACACACATTCACTCTCTAACCTTCTCTCATACATTCTTTCTCTCTGTCTCTCTCACACACAGATTCACTCTCTCTTACACACACATTCCCTCTCACACACACACAGTCACTCTCTCTTACACACACATTCACTCTCACACACAGACTTACTCTCACACTGTCTCATACATTCTCTCTCTCTCACACACATGTTCACTTTCTCTCTTACACACACACATTTACTCTCTCACACACGCAAGACTCCCTCTCTTATACACACACTCTCTCACACACTCTCTCAAACATTATCTTTCACACACACACACACACACACACACACACACACACAAACATACACACACACACACACACACACACAGTCACTCTCTGTCTTACACACTACACACTCACTCACTTTCGCTCTCTCTCTTTACAATCTTCAATGTCAATTTAAAGGAGCTTTACTGGCACAACGTGATATTCATATTGTTAAAGCAAAGGGGACCAAAATACAAAAGTGAACAACAAAAAAATGACTACAAAATAAATAGCAAAAAAGAAATAGCTAACAAGATCATTGTTTATAGTGCCTGGCTGATCCATTTTGGAAGCATTGTTTTTAGTCAAAGAACATGTGACTTCATTTAAATAAATTAAGTATGCCCCCTCCACACACACACACCTTCTGTGAAATATTGCTAAATTTGCAGGGACACCTGCATAATTTCTATGATTTATGGTTGATAGCTTAATTAGCACAAACCTTCATCACGACACAAGATATCTGCGTCCCAAGCCTAGACCGAATATGGAATATGGAATATGGAACGCGAACGCTTCGATTTACACTCAGGTGTATGTTTCAGGAATCAGGTCTTTTTTATCAACAATCAATATGAAATATCAATGAACAATACGACATTTGTATAGTATCTGTATATACTGTATGATGGTGCATATATACAATCATAACATAAACATTCACACAGACACACACACACACACACACACACACACACACATACACACACACACACACACACACACACACACACACACACACACACAAACACACACACACACAAAACACACACACACACACACACACATACACTCATCTTTCATGACAAACTTAGACATCTCCATTTAACGTTGGTGTGCGCACCCCTCATGCACCCACCCATTTCCCCCAGCAGAGCCCTCGTGTCACACTGGGGTGGGGCTACTACCCATTTCCCCCAGCAGAGCCCTCGTGTCACACTGGGGTGGGGCTACTCATGCCAGAACCAATGAAGTGTGGAATACGCAGAAACAACAACAGCCTGTTCCCCAGTGGGACGTCGTAGGCAAGGACTGCAGATTTCGGGCTGAGAGCCAGAAGATCTGTTCCTGCAGTGGGCTAGTAAAGCCTTCTTGGAAATGTCACATGCTATACTCCTAAGGCCTATGGATACATTAGCCTCTACAAAAACAGGGCAGTATAATGAGCTATATAGGAGGTTGCAGGTTCAATTCTCATGTGGGGCATAGCCACTGTACTCTTGAGCAAGATACCTCATCAAATTTCCTTCAGTAAATATCCAGCAGTATAGGTAAATAGATTCTATGTAAAAAAAAACAGATTTAAGCTGTTGAAGTTGCTCCATATATGATCGTCTGTTAAATGCCTCCATGTTAATATATGTAGCTGGGTTCTTAAAACGTGTTTCTTTTTTTGTTGTTGTTTATTTCCATTTAGTATTTTCATCTTTTTTCTCAGTCAATCTTTTTTTGGTTGTTGTGAACTGTCATGTTAAAACTGCAAACCTGTTATAGAAAATAGTATTTTTTTTTACCACTATTTTACCACACTTCTTCTAACAGGCCAAAATATCCAATACATGCGCTATTCTGCTGTCAGTTGCTGATAAAGACATTTCATTATTTTTGTAATGAGTCTGTAGTGTGCCAGTTATGGAGTGGCCTGAATAATGGTCTGGAGTGGCCTGAATAATGTCCAGAATTACAGATGTACTCCAAAGCTTTTTACACATCTCAACATAACTCAATCTCCAGTTTCAATTGCACACATATGACAGGTATTGCAACCCATTTGGTGCTCTGTGGGTCTCCTGGAGACTGGTTACTATGGTAACAACCCAGGCAAAGACTCATCAAAAGCTTATCTCCAATTGGATAAGAACTGACCCACCTGCAAAAAATGTTTTTCCATTTATGTTTCTCAATGTTCACGTTTACTCCACTGCTTCTTAAGCACCGCACACGTTTACATGAAATATTGGTCTTAATGTGCATTATCCAACCTTGTCTCATCTCGTATCTGAATCAGAGCCCTATCTACTGTGTCCTGTGTACTAGCATACTGTTTAGTGACATGCAGTATGCAAAAAATATCCTCAATACTATTATCAGCAAATAAGTACAACATTGGGAATTTTAAGTACACTACATTTAAAGAACATTTGGCCTACTTAACAACTTTCTCATCCAGTGTACTCAGCTAGCATACTCAATACTCAACGGACACATCCCCAGTCTGTGTGAGCTTAGCTGCTGGACTGCAGAGTAAGAATTACCAGTGTCATGACATCACACGTTTCGGAAAAGAGCATGCAATCGCTCTTAAACTAACAGAGCTAGCAGCAGTAAGCCTGGACATTTAAGCGCTCTTAAACTAACAGAGCTAGCAGCAGTAAGCCTGAACATTTAAGCGTTCTTAAACTAACAGAGCTAGCAGCAGTAAGCCTGAACATTTAAGCTCTCTTAAACTAACAGAGCTAGCAGCAGTAAGCCTGAACATTTAAGCGCTCTTAAACTAACAGAGCTAGCAGCAGTAAGCCTGAACATTTAAGTGCTCTTAAACTAACAGAGCTAGCAGCAGTAAGCCTAAACATTTAAATGCTCTTAAACTAACAGAGCTAGCAGCTGTAAGCCTGAACACTTAAGCACTCTTAAACTAACAGAGCTAGCAGCAGTAAGCCTGAACATTTAAGCGCTCTTAAACTAACAGAGCTAGCAGCAGTAAGCCTGAACATTTAAATGCTCTTAAACTAACAGAGCTAGCAGCAGTAAGCCTGAACATTTAAATGCTCTTAAACTAACAGAGCTAGCAGCAGTAAGCCTGAACATTTAAGCGCTCTTAAAATAACAGAGCTAGCAGCAGTAAGCCTGAACATTTAAGCGCTCTTAAACTAACAAAGCTAGCAGCAGTAAGCCTGAACATTTAAGCGCTCTTAAACTAACAGAGCTAGCAGCAGTAAGCCTGAACACACTTTGGGCAGACGAATACAATTGGAAATTCAAGTACAATTGCTAAAATTTAGTAAATTGGGGGTAATTAAAAAACGTGTTCAGTCATATGCTTCTTGAACCCCTGAAAATCAAAAGCAAAAATCAACCAGCATAAACAGGAAATACCACACACATCATTCTTTACACAGGATAAGCATATCGCCTAATCCATCTGTAATAATATCTTTCCCTGAAACAGACTAATGAGGTTTCGTCCCTTTTCATTAACGCATCTGACGATGATCTGAGTTGTATTAAATGATAAAATTAAATGTATTAAATGTGACCTTTTTGGAATGCCGTGAGAAAGCACAGGGGGGGGAGATTTGAAAGGACAGGTGGAGCCCGGCGGACTACCGGAATTCCCACATTCCCAGATGTCTTATCACGCTGTCGCTCTCCTACCTTTTGAGGTCTCTGCCAGAACATTAGCAAAACAAATCAGGCCAAATGAGTGGCTTCCCCTGGACACAACAGCAATAAAGACGAAACGAGGATCACACCGCTGCCAAGTGAAAAACATACCCACGGCATGCTGGGAGAGGACGTTCCCAAGCATTAAACTCACACAAAATCCTCGTTTGGCTTTACAAGCCCCCTGGAAGAAATTTACTTGCTTAAAAGCTATTTGTTGTAACGAGTAAACAGCTCCGTCCTACAACAGCAATGAGAACAGGTTCATGGTTGTACCGTTGAACACACAGACTACACCTGACCCAATAAGTAATCATGTAGTGCAGGGCTGCCTCCCAATATTCTTCACTTCCCACCTCCCTTCCTCCACTCTCCCACTACCACTCCCCTACCCGAAGTATGGAAAACTGTCTGAACGTTTGGAGTACAGTATTTGCATGTACAGTACACAATGTACCTGACATTGCGGTTTGCATCGAGATATTAATTAATATGTAACCATTAATACGTAATTAAGATGTAATCAGCGACGTTAGATTAAAACACAAAGATCCGTTTCCAGGACATGGAGTAGAGGAGGTGGTAGTGGAGGAGGGGAGGAAAGGAGGTGGTAGTGGAGGAAGGGAGGAGAGGAGGTGGTAGTGGAGGAAAGGAGGGTGCATTTTTTGAGTATTGGGACGCACACCAGGACTCTCATGATCAAATCCTGAAGGGCGGCTGTTTCTGTTGGTTTTTTAAGTGTTCCTGTACTTAAGTGCTTAATTTAAGTCATTGATTGGCTAATAAGTCTGCGCACCTGGTTTCCGAGGCCTAAATTGGCAGCTGATTGGAAGGAAATCACAAAAACCAGGACTGGAGTTTGAGAGCTCTGGAGTAGTGCAATCAATCAACTAATACACTGAATTATTAATGTGTTCATGTTGATTGTGTTAATGAATTGTTCTACTGTGTTGCAAAGGTAATTGTAAATCCAAACTTACATTTTTTAAATTAAATATTGACAAAACTCTTTTTTTTAAATCACCCAGGATAATTCGTAAAATAATGCCCTAAATGAGTAAAAACATGGTCAAAAGATGACGAGCAAAATGCAGCCTTAATGGAAGAGTAGCAGCTTCCAAAGCAACTTTGGTTTTGGCAACATCAGGTTTGGGGCTGTTTCACCTATTCCACAGTTGGTGACTCAATCTGGGTTTAAACAAAATAGAATTGAAATATACTGATTGTGATTTATACTTAGAATATGATTACTTTGAATTACTTTTTGGACGGAATATTGCAGACATATGAGCTGTTATTATGTAGGCTTATGTTCTGTCAGCAATTTATTCCAATTTCACAGCTCCTTCAAGCTAAATCTGGAACCTGTTTTTGTGCCCATGTTCAAGGACAAAAAGACAATTCAAACACTCTAATTCAAAGACTGTCTATTAAGTATCGATTGGACGCTCCTTTGTTAATAGCAATTGTGAAACAGGCAAAGAAAAAACTAGTTCAACTTGCCAAAGGACTGCTTCATGTGTCATTCCAGAGGGAGTGTGAAAATGATAGAGGCGTTCAAAAGAATGAGTGTACTTACTAAACATCAGCCATGGCACCGTTTATTCAGGTTATTTTTCATTAGGTAAGCATTATATGAACATTGCATTACAGCAGCAGCTGTAGACCTGATTCTACAATCAACCACAACCTCTAAATCTGCTCTTAAAACTATAAAAACTTTATTGTTTGGCTTTTAAACGATTGCTTTTATTATGTTTTTTTTTAATGTCTGCTTTTAGCATTCTTTTGTCATCGCTGTATCCTTTTGTTCTATCTGACTGTGTACAGAATGTTTACGTTCTGTTAGAAAAGCACAAATGAAATCGTTATGAGTGATTTATTTTCTGTCGATTCTTACCTTCCTAGGGGGGGAAGAGAAATATGCAGGCGTTGACTCAGCACTTAGAGTTTATATAAAAAGTTTGTAATGAGATATCAAATTTAGACATAAATGCACATATAAGCAGCATTGCCCCGCGGCTGATTTATTCAAAGCTGCTGCACTTTATAAATGAACAAGCATTTACCTTCCATAGCTGCGTCTGGATACTGATCCAGCAGAGAACGGTTTCTGCCTCGACCACTGTTGCAAAATAATAATTGCTTATTGTTTATTGCTCTTTAACTGGAAGATAAAGCTATAACTGAACTGTGGAGTTCATTTAAGTCCTCCAATAAAGTATAAATTATAATACTTGAGTCAATCAAGACGCCACTTCACTGCTTGAATTCATAATTCTCATTATCGGTTTATAATAGCCTGCTTCACATGGCAGGTGGGCTTTTCATCAAATAATTTTCCAGGTAACACTTTATTTTGAGTGTCCCATGTTGACACTCAACTTGATATCAACTGATATCAATTGAATATCAGTTCAGTGTTAATTTAAAGTCAATTGCATGTCAAGTGATTGTCCACAAACTCCACAAAGAAGTGAGTGTCAAGAAACACTGTATTGACACTGAACACTCTTTTCAAGAAACACTCTATTAACACTCAGCAAAGTATAAACTGACTGTTTGCTGTGTCTCAACATTCAGTTGATATCAAGTTGAGATCAACATGGGGCACTCAAAATCACCATTTTCCAAAATGGTACAGGATTGTTAGGCCCTTAAATGTCTGTAGCTTTAAAATGGATTTAAGAGTTTTATCTTAAATATATACAATGTCTCAGTGGTGCAAGTGCACCGTTCACATGCTCATCGCGAGCCACAACGTTGGCGGTTTGAATCCGGCCACGCAACCTTTGTTGCATGTCTCTTCTTCTCTCTCACTCCCACTCTTCCTGTTTCTCTACTCTGTGATATCCAATATAGCTGAAAAGCCCTAATATATATACTCCTCAAAAAAAGTTTGGAAACGTTATTTCGGTCGATTATTCCTCCCCTTTAATAATACCAATTGGTATTGTATTTTATATCGTTGGAAAGCCTGATTAGTCACCTTTACAACGAGGTACAACTTGTAAGGATCGTGCATTCGTGGAATGAGCAACACAGCTAACCGTGTGGGTAGCGGCCCAAAAAAATGTGCCAAAATCCCCTGCAATATTCTTCTGTTGGTATTCACTCTCGTTTTGAGCTTCAAGTGCTGGCAGGTGTATGCCAGTCACAGGTGTGTGACTGGCACCTGATTGGCACCGAGGAATGGGATGCCATCCCACAGCAGTGTGTGACCAGGCTGGTGACCAGCATGAGGAGGAGGTGCCAAGCTGTTGTGGCTGCGTATGGATCTTCCACACGCTACTGAGGTCCCTGACAGTGTAAAATGAATAAAGTGTAAAAATGGCCAATATGTGTTGTTTTTTCCTTATTACTGTGGGAGAGTGCAATCATCCAGTCCACCAAGCAACTCAAAACGAGAGTGAATACCAACAGAAGAATATTGCAGGGGATTTTGGCACATTTTTTGGGGCCGCTACCCACACGGTTAGCTGTGTTGCTCATTCCACGAATGCACGATCCTTACAAGTTGTACCTCGTTGTAAAGGTGACTAATCAGGCTTTCCAACGATATAAAATACAATACAAATTGGTATTATTAAAGGGGAGGAATAATCGACCGAAATAACGTTTCCGAACTTTTTTTGAGGAGTGTATATACTGTGTATATACTGTGTATATATATATATACAGTCAAGCCGGAAAGTCTGCACACTCCTTTCACCTTCTCCACGTTTTATTATGTTACAGACTTATACTACAATAGATTGAGTTCATTTTTTGCCTCAAACATCTACACACAATAGCCAATAATGACAAAGTGAAAACAGGTTCTTAGAAAATATGCAATTTTATTTTAATGACAAAAATGTTTTTTTTAGGGGTTACATATCTGTACACACCCTTAGCCTAATACTTGGTTGCTGCACCTTTGGCAGTGATTACAGCTTCAAGGCGTCTTGGGAAAGAAGCTATGAGCTTGACACACTTGTTTCTGGATATTTTTGCCCATTCCTCTTGGCATATCCTTGCAAGCTCCGTCAGGTTGGATGGGGAGCTTCGGTACACAGCCATTTTCAGCTCTTTCCACAGATGTTCAATTGGATTCAGGTCTGGGCTCTGGCTGGGCCACTCAAGGACATGCACAGACTTTCTCCGAAGCCACTCCTTTGTTCTCTTGGCTGTGTGCTTCGGGTCGTTGTCATGTTGGAAGGTAAACCTTCGCCCCAGTCTGAGGTGCAGAGCGCTCTGAAGCAGGTTTTCTTCAAGGATCTCGGTGTACTTAGCTGCATTCATCTTTCCCTCTATCAGGACTAGTCACCCCGTTCCCGCTGCTGAAAAACATCCGCACATCATGATGCTGCCACCGCCATGCTCCACTGTTTCTTCCAGACGTGACGTTTGGTATTCAGGCCAAAAAGTTCAATTTTGGTTTCATCAGACCAGAGAATCTTGATTCTCATGGTTTGAGAGTCCTCTAGGTGCCTTTTGGCAAACTCCAAGCGGGCTGTGATGTGCCTTTTACTAAGGAGGGGCTTCCGTCTGGCCACTCTACCATAAAGGCCTGATTGGTGGAGTGCTGCCTGGATGGTTGATCTTCTGAAAGGTTCTCTCATCTCCACAAGGATACGCTGGAGCTCTGTCAGAGTGACCCTCGGGTTCCTGCTCACCTCCCTGGCCAAGGCCCGTCTTCCCCGATTGCTCAGTTTGGCCGGGCGGCCAGGTCTAGGAAGATTTTTGGGGGTTCCAAACTTCTTCCATTTATGAATGATGGTGGCCACTGTGCTTTTTGGGACCTGTAAAGCTGCAGAATGTTTTCTGTACCCTTCTCCAGATCTATGCCTTGACACAATCCTGTTTCTGAGGTCTGCAGATAATTCATTTGTCCCCATGGCTTGGAGTTTGCTCTGACATGCACTGTCAACTGTGGGACCTTATATAGGCAGGTGTCGGCAATCCCCAATCATGTCCAATCAATTGAATTTATCACAAGTGGACTCAAATTAAGTTGTAGAAACATCTCAAGCAGTATCAGTGGAAACAAAATGCACCTCAGCTCACTTTTGGGTGTCATATCAAAGGGTGCGCACACTTGTGTACATATGATATTTTACATTTAGATTTTTAATAAATTAGCACAAATGTCTAAACAACTGTTTTCACTTTGTCATTATGGGCTATTTTGTGTAGAATTTTGAGACAAAAAATGAACTCAATCTATTGTAGAATATGTCTGTAACGTAATAAAACGTGGAGAAGGTGAAAGGGGTGTGCAGACTTTTTGGCTTGACTGTATATATATATAAACTTTTGTACAAGCGTACAACGAGAGTGCCCCATCTGCGAATTGAGTCTGTGATTCGAACACCTGCCCCTGAAGATCATTTAAACATGAGCTCACTGCACAGCGTCTTCAAGTGTTGCCACTTGTTGTGATGCAAAAGACTGCTTGTGTCCCCACAAGTGTTAATTTAACTGAAGTGTTTTACTTATTCTCTTAAGAAATCGATAAAAAGACACTAAAGGATCGTGGTGGATTAAATTCATTAAGATGAATTATCCTGCTTAACCAGGTCCAGGTCAGTAATGGTCAGAGTCCCAGAAGCAAAAACAATAGATTATCTGTACATGTGTCCACAAGTGTGGAATGGCCTATGAATCCTTTACAAATCAAGCCTCTTCTAGTACTCCAGCCATTGTTTGTTGTGCCGTTTGACTGTTTCATTGTTTCTTCCTCGTTTTCTTTTATTTCAGACCTTCCCGACAAGCTGATGGAATAAACTACATTGACGTGAACATAATGAGCAATTATAATGGCCGCCTGCAACAAGGCCCTGAACGGGAAGTTGTCATAAAAAAGGAAGTTAGATTCTGCCAGTTCAACATAGACAGATTTCCTTCCCACAGATTTTCAGATATCCTCAAACTGAAGCACTTTGAAATGGAACGTATTAATCCCACTCATTTTCCGGCTTTGAATCCTTTGAATCCTGGCAGATGGGAACTTTCCCCCCTTTCCATCCACCCTCATGTTCTCACGTGTTCTCACGTGTTTAAGCGTCTGAGCACAGGGCTTCCGACTTCCACGGCTCGCCAACTGTTTCCAGCTGGCTGCCGGAAACCGCGAACACAAATTATTCTTTCTGAGGCAAATGGATATGTGAGCTGATCGGGTCAAAAAAATTATTTTCACAGCCCATTTTCCACAGCGGATCGGTCGTCTGACTCTGACTTTTTCATTTAATTTTTTCGAGAATCCGGTTTTGTATCATTGCACAGCGTTAGGCTGCACACATTTTGCCAGGAGCACCCATATCAAGATGTGATGTGAACCCAGAAATGAAATATAAAATGAAAACTATAAACAAAAAATGGAGCTGGATAAATATTTTCAAAATGCTTTTTGTGTGTTGTACGGCTGGTTTTCGGTCCACTCAGCAATACGACTGGGCGCATTTATAAATTTATTTACTTAAATCCTGTGAACGGCGCTTTGCCACACATTCGTTCACGTTCGTGAGAAAGCCTCTCTGCCGGGCCCGATAAAAGGCACGGGTCATTTCGCATAAAATGGAAGCGCAGCTGAGGGAAAGAGACCATGAATAAAACAGAAGAACATCTATAAAAATTCGGAGTGCTTGTCAAAACTCATCTCCGCCGTTGAGCAAAAAAAATGACCAGGCCGCTTGCGTTACTTTCCGGGCTCGGCTCAAGAGGTGCGCAAGACCACGAAACCTCTCCATTAGGCCTACGTTTAAAAAATAAAAAAAACCTCAGGCATCGTTTGCCTGATTCATCGGATCAGCCGTAATGGATAATAAGACCCCACCCCCTGACCCCCTTTTAGTTAAGAGCTGGAGTTCCTTCTCTTTCTCCGTCACTTTAAATTCCGGCTGCCTCTTTAGAGCGCAAGGCTGAAGAAAAACCCTTTCCTGAGATATAGTGCTTTTAATTACCGGCTCAGTCTAATGGCGTCCCTGTCTTTCTTCCACTTTTATTCCTCCACCGCAGTGAAGATGCTCCCCTTTTTCCGTGCAAACTGCTCCTGCAATAGAGGACACGCGCCTCCCCGCCACTTCATTCCATTCCTTCCATCGTAACACATCGAACGATGGCAACCGTCGGCAACAGTCACCATAACAACGACTAACAAAATGGCACAGTAATAACCCCTGACAATTATTAGCCATGGTCCTGTATTTCTGAAAATAATTTTTAAAAGCGATAATTAGGCTACATTCCAGTTGGAGAGCGACTGCTCTCTTTGTGAACGGTTAGTTTCAATCCAAACGAGGTAAAAAGCTAAATGGCACTTAATTGTTTGTTACTCTCCAAGGATGGCAACCCTTCAACGCTATGACGAACACCATGGAGCCTTCTCTGTAAGCCAGCTAAAAGCTTCTCAAACGGACCTTGGGAGAGCGCAACGCTTTATTGTGTGTCGAAATTGCAAAGGCATGTTACTGACCAAAAAGCTTTTAAATGATCTACTAGGTTAAGGGGCGGTCATTAGGTTGGAAGTCTTTGGAAGAATCTGGAAAGTCACCCTGCACTTAGCACAATTCAAACTTGCTATTTTTTGTTTGACAGCCTGAAAGAGAAAAGGCTGGCTTTGTGTGATAAAATTCCTCACAGCGGAGAACAATCCCTCTAAATGTACTGTCTGAAAGAAAGCGGTCGTTCCGTGTTTGTGCTATTATCGTTTAATGGTATCTAATGTAGCATGCGGCTACATCTTCCACATCCCCATTAACTAAAGGCTAAAGCTCCACAAACACACAAAACACAAATCTACATTTTTAGGCAAGCAATTAAACAACAACGTGATTTTTTGTACCATTTCTATGCACTGGGAGCCCAATAACGGAGATAATAATTCCACTGCATTTATTGTATAGGACTAAACGTTTGCTTCAATGCACATCCAGATAAACAAAGCAAACACACATTTGATTTAAAAACAAAAAATAAGCTCAAAGTTTTAGTCGTTATAATTGTTGAATTCATGTTTTTCAAATCCACTAAATCCCAAGCTGGATGTTAATTCAACACAACAGTCCTTCCCTTGCAAACCCATATTTCACCTTGTGATTTTAATTCCGCAAACTGCACACTTGTTATTCTTCGGAAATGATCTGTCCGTCTCTGTTCATGCACTGCCCGTCCATCCCTCCGTCCACCCACCCCGACCTCCCCCCCCCCCCCCCCTCCCCTTCTTAGGCCCAGCGAGGAGTGAATAATACTGTAATGAACCGTGGAGTAAATAACTCTCAGTCCATTAAGCAAAGGAATTGATCTGAGCGTTCTAAATAATTCATGTATTGAGAAAGAGAAAGACAAATGCATGATCAATCCTGAATGCCCCCCAACCCCCTGACCTCGCTGTTACATCTGTGTTCAACATACATCTTTACAGATGTACAGCACATCGTCCCTAGTGTCTCCTCAAAGGAGGAGACCATGTGTGGGTTATTATTATCATTATTATATAAAATGGAGCTCATTAAGAATAGGGTCTGTTACGTTTATCAGATGCTTTTATCCAGAGCGACTTGCACAGTTTTTTTACACACTATGCTTTTATACAGCTGGATATTTACTGAAGTGATTTGGGTTAAGTACCTTTCGCTCAACGGTACAACAGCAGTGCCCTTCCTGGGAACTGAACCCCCCACCTTTGAGATGGAAGCCTAGCTCCCTAACCCTTATGCTACGCTGCCACCCAAATAATAAGTTCCGATCGTAATTCCTCTTTCTCCAACACCTCCTTTTGATTCTCTCCTGTCATTACATTTTGTCACGATTTCTACGGGCATAAATTCCTCCCAAATATGATGTGCAAGTAGAGAGAGGCTGGCCTCGTTTGGGAAGGTTTCTGCACGTTCCAGCCATGCAGGTTCGGGGAATGGCCGTGCTTATTTTAGGCAGGGTCTGTGAGACACACCTGTCATTAGAGCCATTCTGGGCAGAGTAGAGGTAACTGAGCCACGGTGAGGACTGCAGACGGGTTAGGTCTAATATGCGCTCGTAACAACATAACGGCCTTCTTTTTGAAGGTGACATTGTGGGTCATTGGACATTGTTGTTTCTCTCAGCATTATACTGGATTATAGGCGTCAATATCTATCTCAGCTCAGTAACAGTAACTCAGTATCATACTGGATTAGAAGCGTCGATTTCTATCTCAGCTCAGTAACAGTAACTCAGTATCATACTGGATTAGAAGCTTCGATATCTATCTCAGCTCAGTAACAGTAACTCAGTATCATACTGGATTAGAAGCTTCGATATCTATCTCAGCTCAGTAACAGTAACTCAGTATCATACTGGATTAGAAGCTTCGATATCTATCTCAGCTCAGTAACAGTAACTCAGTATCATACTGGATTAGAAACTTTGATATCTATCTCAGCTCAGTAACAGTAACTCAGTATCATACTGGATTAGAAGCTTCGATATCTATCTCAGCTCAGTAACAGTAACTCAGTATCATACTGGATTAGAAGCTTTGATATCTATCTCAGCTCAGTAACAGTAACTCAGTATCATACTGGATTAGAAGCTTTGATATCTATCTCAGCTCAGTAACAGTAACTCAGTATCATACTGGATTAGAAGCTTTGATATCTATCTCAGCTCAGTAACAGTAACTCAGTATCATACTGGATTAGAAGCTTTGATATCTATCTCAGCTCAGTAACAGTAACTCAGTATCATACTGGATTAGAAGCTTTGATATCTATCTCAGCTCAGTAACAGTAACTCAGCATTATACTGGATTAGAAACATTGATATCTATCTCAGCTCAGTAACAGTAACTCAGTATCATACTGGATTAGAAACTTTGATATCTATCTCAGCTCAGTAACAGTAACTCAGTATCATACTGGATTAGAAGCGTCGATATCTATCTCAGCTCAGTAACAGTAACTCAGCATCATACTGGATTAGAAGCTTTGATATCTATCTCAGCTCAGTAACAGTAACTCAGTATCATACTGGATTAGAAGCTTCGATATCTATCTCAGCTCAGTAACAGTAACTCAGTATCATACTGGATTAGAAGCTTTGATATCTATCTCAGCTCAGTAACAGTAACTCAGCATCATACTGGATTAGAAGCTTTGATATCTATCTCAGCTCAGTAACAGTAACTCAGTATCATACTGGATTAGAAGCTTCGATATCTATCTCAGCTCAGTAACAGTAACTCAGTATCATACTGGATTAGAAGCTTTGATATCTATCTCAGCTCAGTAACAGTAACTCAGTATCATACTGGATTAGAAGCTTCGATATCTATCTCAGCTCAGTAACAGTAACTCAGCATCATACTGGATTAGAAGCTTTGATATCTATCTCAGCTCAGTAACAGTAACTCAGCATCATACTGGATTAGAAGCTTTGATATCTATCTCAGCTCAGTAACAGTAACTCAGTATCATACTGGATTAGAAGCTTTGATATCTATCTCAGCTCAGTAACAGTAACTCAGTATCATACTGGATTAGAAGCTTTGATATCTATCTCAGCTCAGTAACAGTAACTCAGTATCATACTGGATTAGAAGCTTCAATATCTATCTCAGCTCAGTAACAGTAACTCAGTATCATACTGGATTATAAACTTTGATATCTATCTCAGCTCAGTAACAGTAACTCAGTATCATACTGGATTAGAAGCTTCGATATCTATCTCAGCTCAGTAACAGTAATTCAGTATCATACTGGATTAGAAGCTTCGATATCTATCTCAGCTCAGTAACAGTAACTCAGTATCATACTGGATTAGAAGCTTTGATATCTATCTCAGCTCAGTAACAGTAACTCAGTATCATACTGGATTAGAAGCTTTGATATCTATCTCAGCTCAGCAACAGTAACTCAGTATCATACTGGATTAGAAGCTTCGATATCTATCTCAGATCAGTAACAGTAACTCAGTATCATACTGGATTAGAAGCTTCGATATCTATCTCAGCTCAGTAACAGTAACTCAGCAGTGGCGGCTGGTGATCTAAATATAGGTTGGGGCGCTAGCATTTCTAAAAAAAAAAAAATACATCTGACTTTGACTTTAAACAGAAAAAACAAGCTACCGTGTGTCTCAGTTGCATAAGACAGTTTGATTGGCAACAGTGGAGGACAGTTTTTCAAGTAAGACATCACTGAACTAGAGTGCGGATCGGGCCGCATATTTCTGTCCGAACCCGACCGAGCCCGACAGGAATTCTGCTTTTTATGTCCGAACCCGACCCGAGCCCGACGCAGTTAAGGCACTGAAGCGCTGACATTGTGTTTCCCTGTCACGCAGTTGTTGTTACCATGGTTACAGCTTCTCTGTTTAGTGGTCACTGGGCACCTAAATGACCGTCAAAAGGCATTGTTTTATTGGTAGATAACAGACACACACAATATTCGGTATCATTTTTATTTATTTCACACTATATTTTCACCAAAAACAACTTGAAGCACCATGTGAAGTAAGCTAACCCATCCCAATTAGTACAGTAATACCTTGACATACAAGTTTAATTTGTTCCGTGACCGAGCTCGTTACTCGGTTTACTCGTATATCAAATCAATTTTCCCCATTGAAATTAATTTAAATACCATTAATCCGATCCAGCCCCCCAAAAAACACCCTAATTTCTTTGTTACGTTGTTATAAAAATGAGAAATGTATTTATAAATTATAAATAATTAATACAAAATATAATACAAAGATAATAAAATAGAATATAAAGAAATAAACTGGTTCTAAACTTAATTGCTACATTATTATTCTTCACTTACACTTAATCTTCATCAGTGACGTTTGCATCTTTTTCATAGATTTTTGGCTTTTTCGTCACGCTTTTCTGACTGATCTGCAGGGCGTTTCGATAAAAACCTATCCATGGTGGTTTGTTTCTTCCTTCCCTTCAGAATTTTTCGGAAATGCGAATGCAATTTCCGAAATTGCATTCGCATTCGCAATGCTCCGCTTGCTCGGCTCGTAACTCGGGTCTAGGCTCGTAAGGCGAAACAAGAAATTGCTCGGAATACTCGTAAGTTAGTGCACTCGTATGTCAAGGTTTTACTGTAGTTCAAAAGTAAAATGTTCGCTAGTTGTTCGGCCGCCGTGACCGAGCCCGACCCGTTTCTCCCAATGAACGCCTTGAGAAAGGTTCTTTTTGCAAAGAAATAACCGAATTTTCTTTGCTTTCTGTTCCACTTGAAGAAGCCATATCTCTCTCGCTTGGTCTAGATCTACGAATGAGTAGCAGCCGACTGAACCTATCCGTAGTACTTGCGCACTCGCAGTGATATCCTGCTAGATGCCGGCTGGGCGTGATAAACATGCCTTAAATCCAATCAAATAATATCATAAACCATGAGGACTAATCAGAAAAGGGTAGGATAGTCCGGGGCGCACAGGCCTGCGCCCGGGGACTTCCTTTTTTGGCGGCGAATCAAGCAGCAGTATCAGGGGGCTCGCCTGAAAATGAATGAGTGCTCTGATTCACCATAACGTTACCGGCGCCCCGCAGACCCCTGAACATGCATATGTAATGTATTAAACTTTAGACAACGCAAGGCCAACATATAACAGGTTTAAGCTACTAAAAAATTAAATAATAATAAAAAATAATAATAAAAAATAATAATTTTAAGCTACTAAAAAAATTAAATAATAATAAAAAATAATAATTTTTTTTAAACCTTTTTTTTAATTTGTATGTGGGGGAGGGGGGGCGGCGCCCCAGCGCCCTCTATAGGCCGGCCGCCACTGTAACTCAGTATCATACTGAATTAGAAGCTTCGATATCTATCTCAGCTCAGTAACAGTAACTCAGTATCATACTGGATTAGAAGCTTTGATATCTATCTCAGCTCAGTAACAGTAACTCAGTATCATACTGGATTAGAAGCTTCGATATCTATCTCAGCTCAGTAACAGTAACTCAGTATCATACTGGATTAGAAGCTTCGATATCTATCTCAGCTCAGTAACAGTAACTCAGTATCATACTGGATTAGAAGCTTCAATATCTATTTCAGCTCAGTAACAGTAACTCAGTATCATACTGGATTAGAAGCTTTGATATCTATCTCAGCTCAGTAACAGTAACTCAGTATCATACTGGATTAGAAGCTTCGATATCTATCTCAGCTCAGTAACAGTAACTCAGTATCATACTGGATTAGAAGCTTCGATATCTATCTCAGCTCAGTAACAGTAACTCAGTATCATACTGGATTAGAAGCTTTGATATCTATCTCAGCTCAATAACAGTAACTCAGTATCATACTGGATTAGAAGCTTCGATATCTATCTCAGCTCAGTAACAGTAACTCAGTATCATACTGGATTAGAAGCTTCAATATCTATTTCAGCTCAGTAACAGTAACTCAGTATCATACTGGATTAGAAGCTTTGATATCTATCTCAGCTCAGTAACAGTAACTCAGTATCATACTGGATTAGAAGCTTCGATATCTATCTCAGCTCAGTAACAGTAACTCAGTATCATACTGGATTAGAAGCTTCGATATCTATCTCAGCTCAGTAACAGTAACTCAGTATCATACTGGATTAGAAGCTTTGATATCTATCTCAGCTCAGTAACAGTAATTCAGTATCATACTGGATTAAAAGCTTCGATATCTATCTCAGCTCATTAACAGTAACTCAGTAACTTTCCCGTTCCTGAAATGAAATTTTTAACTGAACCATTCTTTCTCTCAGCATTTGCTTGTCACCACTATTTATTATTTATTATCCATCATTGTGCTCAAATGATGTCAGAAACTATTTGCATGTCACCAGTTCATCATTGAGTATACCCACTGCCTCTATACGGGGAACCGTTTTGCAGTATATTAAGTAGCTTCCCATGTAATGACATTCAAAATGCGCTGTCCCTATTAAAAAAATTAGTCATTTTCACAGAATAAGTCAGCGGCTGAATTCAAAGCAGCTCATCTGGGCATTCGGACACTGTGTTTGCAAACACGTCCACATGAGCCAGGAGCATTACGGCCCCTTTGCTTGGTGTCACCGGCTGTGTTTCCATTCGCGCCATTTCATTTTACCCACGAGTGTTCGGTTCGCAGGGAAAACGTGCGACAAGCTCAATGTTAACAGATGTAATTGCCGCCCAAACCTGCGAACTTCATCATCGTGTAACTGTAAAAATGAAGAGCAAAGCTGTTATTTGTGGCTAGCAGAGGAAGGAGGATTCATCCGCACACCAACACCAACCATTAAAATTTCCGTTAAACATTAAGACTATTAGAAAAAGAGGGGAGGGAAAAGAAGAAAGAGAGAAGAAAGGTTAAAAAAATAAATGAAAAGGAAGTAGAGGGAAACAAAAGAAATGAATGAAAAAATGATCCGTTTTTTTAATTATTAGAAGAGTTAAACACATAAACAGATTAATAAATACAATAATATTTTTTAACATATTGAATTATTTGGTTGTAACACAAATATTTTTGTCTTTTTTAAAATAATAAATAAAAAAAAATCGATTTTCACGCTGTTTCAAAAAAATGGTATAGAATAGGTCAGAGTAATTTAGCATAGAATGATAGAATAATGTAGTTTGGAGATTAGTAGGGTACTTAGGTAGGTTAGAGTAATTTAGCATACACTAATTTAGTATAGAGATAAGTAGGGTAGTTAGGTAGGTTAGAGTAATTTAGTATACATTAATTTAATATAGAGATCAGTAGAGTAGTTAGGTAGGTTACAATAATTTAGTATACACTAATTTAGTATAGAGATCAGTAGGGTAGTTAGGTAGGTTAGAGTAATTTAGTATAGAGATCAGTAGGGTGGTTAGGTAGCTTAGAGTAATTTAGTATACACTAATTTAGTATAGAGATTAGTAGAGTAGTTAGGTAGGTTAAAGTAGGACAAAGACTATTATGAAAGACAGACTTGAACAAATAAATGTTTTGATCAAGTGATCAGGAGGTTTTATGCCGATTATGCCGTCAAAAAAAGAATGTTAAGATTATTATCTACCACAACATTACTGAGAACTAACTAATATAACATTTTTGTTGGATTGGTTTCCATATCACAATGTCTGATTCCAAATTATATTATCAACATTTGCAATATCTGAAAATCTCAAAAGCCCACTGACAGTTGCATCAGGGTGCGCTGCTTCTCAGCAAAAACCAGTTTTTGTAGGTGGATAATGTAAGTCTCCAAAGGGACAGAAAAAGGTGAGAGGCTGGAAGGGTAAATAATCACTGTTATTTACTCTGCAGAAGGGGAGTCAGTTCACACAACAAAGATGTGTGTCCAAAGTCCCACAGAGAGGCAATCCCCCCCTGCATCAGTCATGTTTACTCTAGCGAATCATCACGCTACATTTTAATGTTTACTCTAAGCGCTAGCGAATCATCACACTACATTTTAATGTTTACTCTAAGCACTAGCGAATCATCACGCTACATTTTAATGTTTACTCTAAGCACGAGCGAATCATCATGCTACATTTTACTGGTCTCCCAAATAAGGTTAATAAGGTTAGACTTATTGCTTCTGAGAGAAAGCTTCGTCCAGGCCTCCTCCCATCTAAACTACAGTATTAGTTATTGTAATTTTAATACGGGTAAAAATACACAGACACACACACACACACACACACACATATATATAAAATATAAGTCATCCACACATTTAAGCCCAACAATAATAAACACTTGAGTACATGTTCCCAGACTACTGCATGCAATCACTCAGAATTATACCCTAAGACTGCTGCTTTTTCAAGCATCTAAATATACTTAAATACGCCATTATCTAGTCTAACCACTTCAGACATTGTTCTCAACTTTTTTTTACCCAGGTGCTATCTTTTGTTTTCCTTTTGTGTGCAAAGCAGCGGGTTCACTGCTCCATGAAAGCCAAAAGAAATGTTGCGAATGTCTGCTCAACATTTTTTACACAAAAGTTAAGAATAAACCACATAACAGTCGAGGAAAATGTTGTTTGGTCAGTTTTTTTTTTGTTTTGTTCACCTTAATTAGATTTAAACCTCCTGCCACATTTAAAATACTTAAACTCCCCCAGCGGAGGGAGTCCATTTTGGTCAGGAATGATTCAATAGAGGTTAATTGACCCTCATTCCACATTCATGGCTTGTGTTGGTGCCTTTCAAATTATAATTATGCTAATGATACTAAAACTGTTTTGCGCTTTTCAATGTTTTCCCCGAGATAAAAAAGAAAGAAAGAACGAAAGCACACCTGTTAGTGTGGGAGCAGGTGAAAGCATATCGCTGATTACCGTGCGCCCACACTGATCTCGCTGAAATACATCCACAGCAGAAGTTTTGATGAGGCGACAGGAAGTGCACTGGTACTGGAAACAGCCCCGATTCACATTCCTAGTGGAGCCCGTCTCTCTCGTACTCCAGGGGAAGTGTTTCTACTGAATTGCTCTCGATAAAACTGTCTGGCTGAACAAATGGACCTCGCCTACAAGACTAAGCCACGTTTGGGTGTCTGCTATTTAAATTCTTAAATCACAGGCACCTTTTAAACACTGTGATAACATGGGGATCCAATGGAGAGTGTACACCTAGGAGGGACTACTGGAGGTTCAGCTGTGTCGGAATTTAAATGTCATGTCAGCTAGGTTTCAAAGTTCAGAGAATTTATAGATGATACGCAAAATATATAATTTCTGATGTGTCATAATCTGTGTAATAAAGTAACCCTACTGCAGCGATAGGGTAGAAAACTAGCACACCGCTACATGTTGTGTGCTGCATTGATGCTCAGGGTGAATTAACAGAGGGCTCAAATAAGTTAAATTGACTGGGTTCGTCAAAAAAATATTTCTTCGATGGTCCACTACCACAATCAGCCTTACTCAATGATCAACGGGGGGTTAGAAACAAAGCCTGGTGACGACGGTACCACTAGGGTGTGAGACGGGAGTTAGCCAGCATACGTAGGTGAAATTAACCATTCGGTTCCCTCCCACACCACATACAATGTCCATTTGTTTGCCTGTCACCCAATCAGGGACAGGAACCTGCATTCTATGTCAGCATTCTATTTCAGGTTTGAGGTATAAAGCTTGTACCTCACACAGCACTATTTTGTGATTGAACTGCCCTGCTATTATCCGGTATCTTGTACACTGTAATGAAGACTACTTTGCATTGTAATTAAATTGCTATTGACCTAAACTTTGGAACTGCGAGTTTTACTTTACAAAGGACAGAATTCCTACAGTATCTTACTGTGCGCTATACGTGCTCATTGATGCTTCAGTCCTGTCGGAATCTTTCCCGTCGTGTCGCTACCAGTCTACCTCAGATTCAACATTACATTGAACACATTACCAACTGCCCAACTGTTCGTTTGATCATTTCATTTCATTTTGTGTAGATGCAGTCGTCAATGAGACACAAATGCAAATAAATGGAGCCGTCTCAGTGGCAGAACACAACAAACTCTACAAAGAAACACTATTCCTGAGGGGATAAAACTTATAAAATTATACTCTTTCAATGTACCCGCTTTAAAAAGTAATCTAGCGCTGAATGATTTAATATACAGGTTTAACAGAAAATCGCTAACAGACACATGTGGATGGCATGCGAAATTGAAGAGTATAATAGAAAATGCTTATTCTACTGATGTAGTTGAATATTTAAGCCATGTTCAAGGCATTTAAAGTCATTCACTGCGTAGCTTACAAAGTCTATCTTATTGAATTCAATTCCTCTGGCCACGGAATGCCCGACAGCTTGCTTTCTACAACATATTATCTCATTACCAGTCGGGGTTCATTCCAATGTGGAATTGATTTCCATGAATGAGTTGTCAGGTAAAAAACTAAAAATCTATGTGTAGGTATGAATTGGAACTGGTCACCATAAACTGATATGAATGTGGTGACCTATAGGACACTATGTAACAATAATCAATATTTAGCCTAATTAAACATGGCAGTTAAGATGTATAAAAGCTGTTGTATTTATTTGCTTTGATTAGACTATAATATTATGAAAAAACAAAAATATGTAATTCCATGAAAATTATATTGCATAAAAACATATAGTTCCGTGCAAAGCACATTGAAAAATTCGGAATATTTTAATTCTCAATCTATATTTTCTATACATTGCTTGACTAATTTTGTAAGATGCTTTGCATGGAGCTGGCCCTGCAGCAGAGAGAGGTCAGAAAAACAGTGCGCGTGTTTCAGTCTGTTACCGTCTGTGGATATAATCTGAGAACACGCGTGTGTTTCAGTCTGTTACCGTCTGTGGATATAATCTGAGAACACGCGTGTGTTTCAGTCTGTTACCGTCTGTGGATATAATCTGAGAACACGCGTGTGTTTCAGTCTGTTACCGTCTGTGGATATAATCTGAGAACACACGTGTGTTTCAGTCTGTTACCGTCTGTGGATATAATCTGAGAACACGCGTGTGTTTCAGTCTGTTACCGTCTGTGGATATAATCTGAGAACACGCGTGTGTTTCAGTCTGTTACCGTCTGTGGATATAATCTGAGAACACACGTGTTTCAGTCTGTTACCGTCTGTGGATATAATCTGAGAACACGCGTGTGTTTCAGTCTGTTACCGTCTGTGGATATAATCTGAGGCTCTAACGCGTACACGGTTTCTTACTGCAACGAAGAACATGGGGTCAGGTTACAAAGGATTGTGTGTGATCTATGTGAGGCTGGTAACATCCTCGTCGTATTTCTGAAACTGGGATCCACATAACAGCTTTTCTTCTTCTTTTGATCTTCATGAGCTTTATAAAACTCCAAGAAACAGAATGTGGGAAATATTCTCAGCACTGTAACCCTCAAGTGCCAAAAAATTTACAAACGCTTGTCACTGGAGTGGTACCCTATAGTTACGTACAATTTTACCCCTAGCCAGCAATACATAATTCTAACTTTTTTGCTTGTAAAAGGTACTTATGAGTATCCAAATTACTTTCAGGGTGCATTTGGAAAATTTGTTCATTAAAAAACAAAGATATACCTTCACTGTACCTTTATTTCTGAGTGTGCAGGACAGAGAGAAAACGTACAGAAAACGTATAGAAAACGTACAGAAAACGTACAGAGAGACCAACTGACGTCACCTCAGTGATTTTAAATAGATATACGTAATGGCACTTAAAAAAAGAACACATTCATTGTTGTGGAACAGCTATATTTTTCCCTTAAAAATGTCTACTGAGCATTTGAGAAAACCAATTCTGCTAGCCTGAAATAATTTGTTTTTAATTCAGTGTAAATTTGTCTTCCAACACGCCCCCCCCCCCGTCCCCCGTCCCCCGTCCCCCCACCCCCCAGTTCACAGGAAGCATTAAATTCAGTGGCGCAGTTCCTGAAGGCCAGATCTAAATTTTCAGCGTTTTGGGGACTTTAAAGCTTTTGCGTCAAGTGAACATTGTAATTTGGCATTAAGGATTTCCCTCTCCTCTGCAAGAAACACATTTCCTACTCAGAAGAACCGAATCCTTCTGTTGGCTCGGGGGTGGTTTTTTAAGCTCAACCCGTGGGCAAAAAAACATGAAGAAACTTAATTATAAACCATATCAAAAACCTGAATAAGTGTAACTTCTTTAAATCATAACTGCCGGGGATTTTTCTGTACCTACGTCATATTGGATTTACAATTACTCCCGTGACCCACCATCTTATTTTGGTATACTTTTCAACTCCAGCTTGAGGATTATAGCGTCACAAGAGGCTGCATTGCGATCCCCACTCACCTTGAAAACTCCTAAAATAAATATATAACGTTTTTAATGTTTGTTCCTTTCATTTGAGAAGCTGTGATGGAGGGTCGGCCTAAAGTTGCTTAACGAAGGGGCCGCCGCGGTGGTACAACGATAAGAGCGCTGACTGAAAGTCAGCGCAGTTGTACTCCGAGGATCGGGGTTCGCGCCCCGGTCCTGCCATAGCCGAGCGTGGCCGGTGCCCTGTGGAAGCGGCAATTGGCGGTCGCTTCCGGGTGGGGGGAGGGGCTCGGAGAGAACCACTGCGCACAGTAGGACCCAGGGCGTGTCACGGTCAGGAGCTTGAGGAGCTGCGCCCTGTAGAGGACGTAGCGCCCTCCCTAGTCCGATTGACGGGGTTGTGTAGCGGTGGTTCTCTAGCGGTTGCTACACGGGGGGGAATTTAATTAGAATAGGGGTTCAATTGGCTACTAAATTGGGAGAAAAAGGGAAAAATCAGAAACAAATTTAAAAAATAAATAAATAAAAGTTGCTTAACGATGCCGTTTGTTCCAGGGTGTGTTGTGCGTTGGACAGCCACAGCGTGCTGATGTCATCACTTACCCTCATGCCTAGCTCAATATTCTCCCCTCCATAGACTTCCATGCCTGGATCCAGAAGGCCAATCTCGCCGAAGTATTCTCTGTCCACCACAAACGAGCAGCCAATCATGGCCGGGGTCCTAAATGAGAAGATCACGTGTCATTATCACATTAAATGATTGTTTAGTCTTGAGGCACTGTGGATGTGTTTTTGAGCCTTAATTACACAGTTGTATAGAACAGGTTTTTGTTTTCTCTTTTAAATCGGTTTTCATCCAGGGACCCCCACCCAGGCTCAAAGGACATCCCGGGGACCCTCATCATAAGATAAAACGTGTTATATTTTTTTAAAAGAGGGTTTATAAAGATTGAGAGCTGGGGGGGAGTGGTAGGTTAAAATTGTGATCGTGGCCCCAGGGGACAAGATGTGAGAAAGGAACGGGGGCGGGGGGGGGTTAGTGAGGCAGGGTCAGATTTCAATCCGCAGACTGCGGACCCCCTGTTGAAAACCCAGTATGTAGAACATTTAAACTCAGTAGTAATTATCAAATAGACCTATGGATACTTGCTTCCATGATTCTTTCATCTCTAAAATTTTGTGATAAAGATGCAGGCACACATGAAAGTACACACACACACAGAGACACAAGCACACACTAACACACACACACACACACACACACACAGAGACACAAGCACACACTAACACATACACACACATATAATATAATCTCATTCTCCAGTTCATGGAGTCAATTCATTTCAAATCCACATAAAGCCAGTTAGCATTACCCTGTGCATGCATGCATGTCGCACATTGAAAAGCACTTTAAGAATGTACTGCAAGGGTGAAAAGTGCTGTATAAATGAAATAATAAATAAATAATGATAATTATTATTATTATTATTATTATTATTATCAAGAATATGATTACTTTCCAATTTTCCAGTAATCAACTTCATCTGCACCAGGGCTGTTTCTGCTTTGATTGGGGGGGCATGAAGAGATGTTGGTGGGGCAGAAGGGGGGGACGAAGCAGTGGGGGGTCTGGGGGTTCTCCCCCAGAAAAATGTGAACCTTTTAAACTCATTTCCTGCATTTCTACACAACCTCACACAGGGCATTTTCTAAAATAAAATGTTTCTTTTATGAATATTTTGAAAAAAAAATGTTTTTCAAAGCCCTAGATGAAATTTGAGATGCTTTCATATAAAGCTAAAGTATAGGCTAATCAGTAAGATAGTGGGTAAGATAATTTTATGACATTTTAAACCCACCTCCACCCCCTTCATCTTATAGGAGGACAACTTTATTTATGCCCAATAATACCAAATCATTATCTAATCTTATATGGAAACAAGTATATTAAAGAGGAGCTATATTCCTTCATAATTTCAGTCTCTTTGTGCTATTTTATATTTACATGTGAAACTACGTTACTGTAACTGGCTCATCATTTTCATTTATATTTTAGCCATACCCCCCCTCTTTTTATGCCTGAGACGCCGGGGGGCTTGCCTCTATTGACGGCTGCCGTTTCGCCATGAGAGTGATAGAGAACGTAAGAGAGATAGAAAGAGACAGATATGATAGTATATTTTAATATATGTGAAGTATTCCAAAGTTTGAGGAAAGTAGGGCTGACTATAACCAAAACGCAGCTAACACACACACACACACACACACACACACACACACACACACGGGCGCGCACACACACGTGCAGCCAGCTAATGCAATGCTACAGATGTTTCACAGAATCGCAGCTATAACAACTAGACTAGATGCAACATGTAGCTAATCAATCTATTTAAAATCAAATCTTCCAGATGGAGACTCTCGCGACTATCCTCAACTCACTGAGTAAGCTAGGCTAGCGAATATTATGTCCTAAGCAATGCGTAACAGTTACAGTTATCAAGAAGAGACAGTATAGATTGATTAAAAAAACTGACCTCTCTTTCACTGCGTCTCCATATTCTATAGATTATGGCCAAACCAACCAATCAGATATTAGAGAAATATATCATTTCAATGTGGAATTTTTATGATTGGCCGAATCGTCTGTAGCTCTAATAGCCTACTGACGGCGCTACGGGCGCTGACATCATATTGTCGGATTTATTTTTTTCTGGATTTGGCTTTGGGGGGGCAAGCGGAGCATTTGGGGGGGCACTGCCCCCCCCCCCCCCCAGCAATTCAGGGGTCAACCCCCAACTACATCTCTGCTGTAATTATTCCCCCTCACACACCTTTAATGCAAAGTTCTACTCCCGTAAAATGGTGTAAAACTGTCATAATTGAGCCACTTGTGGGCTATCAAGGGGTGAAATGTGCCATAAATTGGATTAAACTGAAAGTAAAACATGTTAAAATAGGTACTGAATGAATAATGCATATGATTTGCACATAATCAGCCGCTATCCTCAAGTTCAAGGGATAGTTTTATAATGATGTGGCTGGTATACGCACACATAGATCTTCTTTCATATGTCTGAACAGGGAACTGAATGAAGTACCCTGGGAGCTGCTGGCTTAACAAGTACACTATAGGTGACAAAGAGTCCTCAGGCAAAAGCAGGTATGACTGGGTCCATTTGGAGTACAGAAAAAGCCCTACACGGCAAAGAGTTTCAGTGTTTTTCAACAGGGATCAAATATACTCTATTACAGTCAAAGGTGCTATATCAGAGTTCATTTTACACACTTTGTAGAGGGGACCTTGCGGGGACCACTCCCACGGCTCCAAAGTATAATGATACCTGGTGTAGAAAAACCTAAAAGCAGCTGTCGGTTGGCCTGCTAACGCACACGCAATTTCAGAACATTCTGTTTTTAAGTCAGATAACTAACTAGTCATTCTCCGACAGGAGTAAAATTCAGCCCATGCCGACCTCGAAGCTTGTAAATTAGCTTTGGCTAGAAACACGCTTGTGCTTGTCCCTTACAAATAAACCGATAAATAAAAAATAAAAATATTCAGATTTGGAAAAAAATAAATAAAGTTACGTTTCAACATATTTGTGAGTACTCCCTTTGAATAATGAGACGAATAAAAATCATTCAATAAAAGAAATTCTTGAAAAGAAACCAAAGGGTGAAAATTAAGCTGGTGCAAACTCCACACTATAAATGAGGCATTCAGTTTTAACTACTAAGCACCTTTACCGGCTTAGTCTTTATGTGATCCTCATTAAAGTTAACACAGAACGTAAGGTTCCTGCCAGGTGCTGGAGTAGAAGAGTCTACGATCTACACCTGGCAACGATTTCATGCCAGCTCTGCTCTTAATTGTTTAATTAGCCCAAGCGTTCATTTTTTTCTTCTCCTGAAGCATTCAATAAAGTCACATGCGCTACAGCTGCAGATTGTATGTGTGTTCTCGGAGAAAAAACATTTACTGTGATCCAATATAGCAGGGACCCGGCATCTGTGAATGCAGCTATTTATAAAGCTAAGCCAGAATAATTGATTGGAACAAAAAGCAGCCTTCACATCTGTCTCTCAGGAATGGAACTGTAAGGGAGCTGATCTGATTGGTTGGTTACAGATTCTCCAAGCAGGGCTCCGCTGCAGAATTCTCAAACGTGCCACTCTACCTGTATTGCCTAAGAAAATGCCCAGCTGTGTGAATCGATGGCGTATGAAGTGGGAGTTATTACAGCAGAGAAGAGTGGGTCTCTTCCGATTGTGGCCAGTAGGGGATTATCCGATGCCCTCATTTAAATTATAATGTTCAACTTCTAATCAAGATTAACAGCCTGGCAAAGTGCCAACTTGTACACGTGTGAAGTAGGATACATTGACTTTAGCTCCATGCTTGTGCTCTTGGTGCAGACTACTGGAACTCTCCTGATGTCATTGAATATCTACACCACATGGCCAAAAGTATGGACACCTGCTCATCCAACATCTCATTCCAAAATCATGGGCGTTAATGGGGAGTTGGTCCCATTTGCTGCTATAACAGCCTCCACTCTCCTGGGAAGGCTTTCCACTAGATGCTGGAACATTGCTGTGTGGATTTGTTTCCATTCAGTCAGAAAAGCATTAGTGAGGTCGGGCCCTGATGTGGGGCTATTAGGCCTGGCTCGCAGTCGGCTTTCCAATTGATCCCAATGGTGTTTGATGGGGTTGAGGTCAGGGCTCTGTGCAGGCCAGTCAAGTTCTTCCATACCGATCTCGACATACCATTTCTGTATGGACCTCTATTTGTGTATGGGGGCATTGTCATTCTGAAACAGGAAAGGGCCTTTCCCAAACTGTTGTCACAAAGTTTGAAATCCAGAATCATCTGGAATGTCATTGTATGCTGCCTGTAGTGTTAAGATGTGCCTTCACTGGAACTAAGAAGCCTAGCCTGAACCAGCCCAAGACCAAGGGGGGCCACATACTTTTGGCCATATAGTGTATATTGACTGCAGTGCGAAAACAATAAACATATGGGAATAAAATGGTTTTGTTGAATGAATGAATGAATATGTGCATATTCATATTTTAAAATGGCATCAGTTGCCATGCTTATTTTAATTTTAGAATATTTGCAATATGAGTTCACTACCTCACAACAAAATTCTACTAACTATAAGGTCCAACTGAAGTCATGTTTTTATTTACGTACTGTATGCACACATGCATCTAAGCTTGTGTCCACGTATTTACTGATTAAAGAAAACCCAAGCTAAGCCAATTATTTCCACAAACATACATAACCCGTTTAAGAGGTTTATGAGTGTAGGAATTCCTTTGACCTTTTGTGGGTCTATTTGCTCACACTCAAGTTTAATCTGGCATTGCAATGGTTGCATGGAAAGAAACAGTAAAGCCCAACTTCAGCTCTCTACACAATGAGGAATTTCCAGTATGCCTACTGTGTTTTTTATCTGGCTGCTATACAGTTCTGTAGCTATGTTGGTCTACTGTATTTCAAACAACATGTACTCATCACAGATTGGTTCAAACCTTTTCTCAAAAAGCGTTAACACTGAGGGAAAAAACATCTCTCTGAAGGCCATCCACAGTGATACTTCAGCTTTCCGTCTTACCATTCGCTGGAAGTGCTGCCATTCAAACCCGACCCCTTTTGGCACTTCCCCATTTCTGTTAACAGAGCCTTAGAGAGACAAACCACTGACGTCAAATGTCTTTTGAAGATAACACTGTACAGTGTTTATATGAGTCTGTGGTCTCATATAAACACCCTAGGGTGTTAAATGTACACCACAATGTTTGCTGTGTAGTTCCTCACCATAGAGCCGTGGGGATTATGACATGAAATGGCCCATATTGGTAAAATATGTACCATGGATTACACAAGGTGCTCTACAGGGGTGTCATGAAGCATTTTGACAAGGAAAGTGTGTCAAAAAGCAGTAGGCAATTCTGCTCTCAGTGAATTTATACACATTTTTGCTATGTGTCTGATGATGCCTAATGAGCCAAGTGGAATCATGCTCTTAAGCGCATTTTTGAAAAATCTTTCTTTTGTATGATTGTACATTTTGGTTTGGATTATATTTTATTGAAACTCCTCAGGGACCTGCAGAAGTGATTTAAAAGTAAAGTGTTTTTTCATTTATACATTATAAAACATTTCAAGCAAGTGTCTGACCCAAGTCTAACAGCAGACACACAGTACATGCACGGACAGATCTAGAAAGAATTTGCGCAGGGCAAAAAATATGAAAAAGGGCCCACATACTAGTCTAGTGGATGTGCTGGGAGATTCACAAATGATCCCAGATGGGGGTGGGGGGGTTGCGATCGCGGGGGGGTTGCGATCTCTTACAGCAGGGGTGTCAAACTCCGGTCCTGGAGGGCCGCAGTGTCTGCTGGTTTTTGGTGCGTTTCAGCACAAGTGATTAATTTAAGTCACTGATAGGCAAATAAGTCCACACACTGTGTTCTCAATGCTTTAACTGGGTGCTGATTGAAAGGAAACCACAAATACCTGTAGACACTGTGGCCCTCCAGGACTGGAGTTTGACACCCCTGTCTTACAGGGTGGAGGAAATTGGGATCGTGTGTGAAGGAGGAGAGGTGTGATGGATGGGGATTGCGATTGTGGACTGAGGGGTGGGGAATTGTGATCATTGAATGTGGGGGTGGGTGGGGGGGATTGCGTACCAGGGGGGCTCC